>VHZZ01040538.1:0-16400 GCA_009801015.1 Silene noctiflora
CGAAATGCGCAAGTTGACAAAAAGAACAGTACCCATGAGGCAAGGATTTTGTAAAGAGTTTGTTCTAGTCAGTTGCTTTATGCGAATGCTTACCATATCTACATCATCAGCGAAAGCAGCTCCCGAAACGGAATCAATTACATCAGATTATGCCTATCTTCCAGCCTACACTTTCTTCCAGCCTATACTTTAAGCTACTTATACCCAAGAACCCTTGGAAAAAAGATACTACCAAATAAAAACCACGGAAATCCTCTTCGGTCACCTTAAGTTTAGTCTCGATTAGACAAATAGACTAGGCCGTATCAAGCAGGGAAAGCTTTGCTAAAAAAGAGAGTTTTAGTTGCAACTGCCATTTCTAAAAAAAAATACTTTATTGAATTTTCACATTTAGTTGTCGATTTCAAATTACATGCCGGATCTAAATTCAAAAGCAAAGTTACAAAGAAAAAAGCACAGTGGCCCGTTCTTTTCCCATTGTATTGAGACTTCCTTCGGACCCTTAACATACGCTCGAGGTAGTAAACGCGGTACCCCGATTCTGAGACAGGTTCTTAGGGATGGGGAAAAAGTTCTTATTATTATAAATAATATATATCGCAACCTTCCTACCATTCTGGCTGGTAATTAATGATTTGAATTTCATTTCTTAAGTTCGTCGGGCGAGAGCGCGTAAGAAGGGTTTGCCGAGCAAAAGCACAGTCGAAGCATTTGCTAATGAGACAGAATTCCCATTCACATTAGACCTTTCTTTGGAATTTTAATCTTACTAAGGCAAAAAAGACTGGACTTTTACATTGGTCCTACATTTCTATTTCGCTCGAAAACTACGGTACTAAACGTTATTATTGATAGTTAAATTAAAGTAGACAGCACTATCTAAAGTAGAATGATTCCCCTCTCCACCCAAGCAAGAGTCAAAATGACATCTATCCCGAGTGATCTCAAGTAGAGAAAGCTTCAAGAAGAGAAGCGAGGTGGAGAAAAAAAAAGGTGAACTCATTAGGCCTTATATTATAGAAGAGAAGGATGCCTGAAGACTGCAGGTTCAAATCTGACTTCTCACCTAGAGAGCAGCCCCTTTGCCTAATAAGAAGTAAACCACGTATGTTCTCTAAGTAAATCCCTTGGTTTCATTCTACCCATATTAAGAGAAAGAGCAGCTGCTTTGAGTTTGATGTAGAATAGTAAGGCGCCTTGGCTTTTGGGTTTTCGAGAATGAACGAGTCAAATGGATCTTGGCGAGAGTAAAGGCTAGTGGGGCCAAGATCGTACGTACGATGATAGCGATATTGCCTATTTTTCAATTGAAACCCGAGCAAGGGTCTTTCTTAAGACTGAAGCGTAAGAGTCTCGTTAAGAAGTTATGGACAAGGAAGTCACAGTCGAAGATGTATCAAACGGGAGCGGCAGTTGATTTCCCAGTCGAGGTTGATGAAGCCCCGAAAAGTCTTGACTTTGATCCTGAGATTACTTCTGTTGTTGAAATATGAACTTTCTTACTTAAGTTAACAAATGAAATTTCTTCTAAGAGTAATTAAATTACAAAATTAAAATTAGATCGTCTTTTGAGAACTAACGTCTCTTGCTCGAAAGGAGTGAGCGAACATAGTAGCTTCGTAGAGAGCGCTCGTTCCAAACTCTCAGTCAGTCGTTTCTTTCTATGGTGATGCCCGATCTTACCTTAACTTTAAGATTAAGGATGTGATGCATTTCATGAAGCTTTGGTTCTATATTAAGCTCGTTCAACCTCCTTCAAAACTTTTCACGAGGAGCAAGTATAGATGTTTTTATAATAAGACGGGCCCATTGTTTGGCCCGTTTCATTTGTAATTCTTAGTAGATTAAAGATTATAGTATTCGCTTCGCCCCTCTGAATCTAAGAATAGGCAGTTACTATAGTTATAGCGTAGCTTGGTTTATTAGGATAGTAAAAAAGTCCCACCATATGCTTACGACTCTATGTTAAGTAAGAATCTGTGAAACATATATAAATTCTTCGGTAGCGTGTTGGCGAAAAGGGAAAAGCCTTGACTTTAATCATCGATAGAGGACTTCTTTATTTTACTTCTCAGTAAAACAGAGTCTGTTTAACCGGGTGGACCAAGGCACCTGCTTCGGATACACATTGGACAAGGAAGAGAGTTAGTCTACAGAATTTTTAGAGTGGGTGGAGGCGCAAAGCCCTCTTACTTCTACTCAGTCTTCTGGATCCGCAAGAACTGAATAGGCTTGCTTTATTTTCATGTTCATGATCAACGGGAGCATGCTCCCAACCCTCTCTTTCTGAAGATGCTTCTTCTAGGCTTATATCCAGCCTAGAGTTATAAGTTTTTATCGTTGTCCAACTCTGACTGGTGCAGGTATAAACAACCCTTCTCCAGTTGGTTTGGTCTGGCTTTCCTCTTTCTTTCGTTGTCGAGCCAGTATACTCCCTCTTCCCTTGCGGGCACTTTTCTTCGTAGGACCCACCTGGTACCCGGTGAAAGCATAAGTTACTTCCAACCGCTACCGGCCACAACTCGCTTCATAGATTCCATTTGCCCTAAAGTCAGCTTTTGCGGATGTGGTTGACCATTCTTCTCTTCTTTCGGCAGCAATGCCCTTGCCCATGCTCCCTTTCCCTTTTTATGGAACAAAAATCTCTTTTTAGTACTATGATTACAAGCGGCATTATATCTTTTTTCACTCAACGGAGAGCTGTTCATTCCTTTACTCTCGTTTAACTCTAGCTCTAGGAGGATTCCTCTCATATCAATCATAGAGACCTATGCCCGGGCACTCCAGCTTAAGATTATCCTAAATTGACAATCTTCTCCTTCAAATTGAATTTCCCTTGCCCCGGTTCACATAAGAATTCATTTTTTGAAGGGGCGAAAGGCAGGACGTAAGATCATGAGACAAGGGAAGCAGCCAGTCGGGCCAGGACCTTCCCTTGGTTACGAGTTCTCTATTTTAATAGATTTTTTTTATTCCAGTATTAATATTAAGGAAGAAGAATAGAGAGATCTTAATATACAACTGCGGTATTGGAGTTTGATCCCACGAATTTCGACTCTTAAGCTTTAGCCAGTGCATTTCTTTCATTTCTCGCGACTTTCACTCGATCCTTGGTAAATTCTTAAAAAAGAATGCAAGCCAAGTCCAGCGACTTACTTACTACTTTGTTTTAATTTATGGTAAGTGAAGCAAAGATTCTGAAGGGGGGGGGGGTAGAGCTCTCATGTGAAGCCTTTAGCTACGCCTGTTACATTTGAACCTAAATCAGCTACTTCAACTTGAAATTCGTCTGATCCGGCTGCGTCCTCAACCGAGACACCCGCAGTGCTTTCCAATAAAGAAAAAAGCAGCTTCTTACGTTAAAGTACTACCCCCGGGTGTCTTCTTCTTATAGATAGGGGAATGCTTTTCGATACCAATCTTTCAGGTCGCTCCATACGTTAGGAGATTAAGACTTCGGCCGTCGTTTCGAACAAAAAGGGACAGGTAATTAATTCCGAGCTAACCTGGCTATTTAAACCCAAGCTCGCGTCTGACCGATCTTGATTACGAGATTGTGTTACAAGAAATTTAATGAGAATGAATTCCACCGAGCTCCTTTAACAGCTGAGGTCATCTTTCCGCCCAGACGAAAACATAGCTCACCACACCCACATCTAGACCTATAATGGGGTCCTGTTATTCTCACAAGGAAAGAATTTAATCTATTCACTTACTTAGATTGGATGAGTTCTTGGATTTCCAGACCCACCAGATGTATTAGAAAAAAATCAGATGAGGTGGCTATAGATGCGATGGAAGCTGCCCCACGAGAATTCTAAATAGGTAGAGCAGTAGTGAGAAGACGAGACATTAATCGAGATACAAGAATTGTAAGAAAGAGGAGGATCCCTACTACTACCGGAAGTCGCAGACATAGCAAATATAACGGGATGAAGTGAAGGTTTAAAACAAGTAAACCGAGGCGGATGAGGCGGATGCTGATCCAAAATAATCTTTTAGCAGATCGTGAATAGAAGGATCTTATACACTTTTATCCTACTCTATCTCTTTCTTATGGGCGATTGACACCTTACATGCGCAGCACATGGCAGTGAAATACATTACATAAAACATAAATTTGGAATTAATTCTAAGAAGAAGATGACCTAGCTAAGTAGCAACTTCTAAGGAAGTGGTGTTTCAAGAAAAAATCTAATATAATTAATAGGGCAAAAGCAGATAAAATATGTTGGCAGGCGTAGTCTGGTAAACAAAGAAAAAGGTATATAATATTTTAAAAAGCCTCATAAATAGGGAACCACTCCCTTAAACCTAACTTTTATACATAAGGACTGCAATAAGGATCTGCCTATTCATCTTACTAGATCTGAGCAAGCCTTATTACAGATCATACCTGACCTCAAGGTTTAATCTTTCTTGCATTAGTCTCGAAATCTTCGCATTGCAAATGAATCCTATCCCTATACTTTATAATAAGAAGGGCATTGAACTAATCTGCATTCCTCTCCCTCGGGTTGAGCTAGAAAGAATCTCTCCTGAAAAAAGGCTTCTTCCCCTAAAAGGGATCCTCGTACTCACATTAATTGAAGCACCCTATACGGCGCGCTTTTCTCAATTTTCCGGGAACACGGGAAAGAACTCTAGCATCAAACTCCTAAAATGAAACTTCACTTTCATTCCAGCGTCTATTCAATCAAAGAATGTGTTCTGATCCTTTTCTCATATTAAAGACTTTTACCCATACCCCGGTCTCGCTAAAACGACAGCTTGTTTGCGCGGCATCATAAGTAGCAAGCAGGTTTACCTGTCCAAGGAGCGAGTGGTTCCCTTATCCAGTGAGATGACTGACCAGCAGTAGAAGGGGCAGCTTAGGACTTCTTAGTGTGTTGTTGAGCGCCAATGCGGTGCATTCTAATATCTAATGGAAGAAAGTTTCTAAAAAACAGGGATCTAGCTGGCGTTCTATCTACTAGTGCTTTCAACAGATAAGGTAATTGCTTCTTCGACTAGCGCTGTTTAGACTTCTAATATAGCCGCGGGAGCAGTCCGTAAATATATTCGTATCTGATGTATCTGATCTAGTCCATGGAAATTCTTATGCTAGTCTTTCTTTTAGTGCGGTAAGTTACTAGTAGTTCTAGTATAACGTGTTTGACGTTCCATCTTCATTCGTGAGAAGCTCTTGTTGTAATGTTCATTCACATCTCTTTTGGGGTAAATCTACTTCGAATCACGTAAAAGAAAACCTTTATATAAGGTGAATTTCAATTCTTATAGATGTAACCTTTTTATGAAAGGCAGAAAGTGTCAAATAAGGAAGAAAGAGAGAAGGTGGTCTTGTCTATTCACTGGAGACAAGGCGCAGTATCCGCCCTACTAAGCGCTCTAAGGCGGAGAAGATCTTTCCACACGATCATATAATAAGAATAAGTGATAGAGAGTAGGTATGTTGGAGATCAAGAAGATACGTGCATTCACACAGAAAAGCCATTCTCGTTGACAACTAAGAAAAGATTGAAGCAGGTGTTGTTGGAAATGGCGGCAAATGGGGCTGTTCAATGACAAGTAGCTTGTTTAATCAAATCACTTTAATATATAAGATTCTTATAAAATTCTAAGGTTACTCACTCATACATATGGTTAGAAAGACACAAGAGCTTCTTCTCCTATAGATTATAAGACTTTTTATGATATGATGAGCAGTTTGTTTGACATGCTTACTATGAGATAGAAAAAAAGAGGTGCGTCACATAGCCCCTATAGAGCTAAACTGTAGACAAAGCTAGTACTTTTCCCTGGGATTGGGGTGTTTTTGATTGGAAACTTACCATCCCGCCCGTCTTTTATATACCATTACAAGAAAGACATATAAAAATAGAAGAAGAATATAGACGAATAGAGTCCGAGGGCTCAGGCATCCTATACCGAGATACAAAGAAAACGAGCTATCAAAGTAAAGATATATCAAAGGCCCGCTTGCTTTTCTTTTATGAGATGTGCGAGGTGAGCTATCTATAATACGGAGGAAATGGATTTTATTTGAACAAGCAAAAAACATATAAGCAAGATGCAGTCGTTCCATCCATAGTTAAATATGAATGGTCAGAAAGAAGCATCTTTAGCAGCGTAAGCTTTTTTTCTAGTAAGCGCAGTGCTGGAGTCAAAGATCAAGTAGATGAGATTGGTGGTTAATACTAATTCTTAAGTAAGAAGATGGTGGATGTGGACATTCATAGGCTCAACTCAAAAGGAAAGGTCGAAGCCGATCCCCTTGCTTTCTAAAAAAAGTTAAGAAGTTTCAAACTTAACAAATAACAGGACAGTCTCTGAAGTACGAAAGTATGATGCTTTCTATTCTAAAAGGTGTACTACTCCTAAAACAAAAACAGAGTCTTTCTCTTTCTTATCTTCCATTCATCTTGGTCAAGACGTTTCTTGGGTTAGTCGAGCTCTATACTCTTTTATTTACTCGCATCGTTCTTATTTGTATACTAGTAAATAAAAGAGTATCCTATCTGCCGCTACTATACTACTATAAGTCAAGAACTAGAGGAATCTTTTTTAAGTCTCAAGGCAGCGGATTCTCTCTTTAGCCATGGTGGCTGATCTCCTAGCAATTAGACATAAATTGTCTTTGGAGCCTTTAGTCGAGAAAGCTTATAACAATAACGCGTTAACTCTTTAAAATAAAGGAAATAAACTGACGATGCACTGTCCGATCTTATGGAATACCTAGCTTATTCTTAATTCTAATATAACTCACCTATAATCCAAGTTACTTTAATTCTGCTATGCGAGTAAGTCCACTTCTTCTAGCTCTGAGGCGCGTAAAGCATACGGACTTAGCAATTAGTTGTGTAAACCCGAAGAATAAGACTTTTTCTCTAATGCTGATGCCCTTGCGAGTCTTCCTTATATGGGATGTAGGTGGAGATAAGCTTGTGTTTATCTTGCATTCTGGCCTGTATGAATTCGTATAAGGCACTCCTTTTTCATTTTCTTTAAAACAAAGTGTATAAAATAAGTTTAACTATTCTTATAATTTTTTATTGTTCTCGTCGATGATCCATACCATCTAGTAGATAAGCTCTTTCTCTTATATAAAGCCCTTACTAGTTGATCTTATACACTAGATATCCATACTATTCAGTAATCGTTAACTTTCGGCCAATGTCTAATAAGGTAAAAAAAGCTCCAGTATCTTTTTCTCTTTATATATATTTAATTAGAGTCTTTCAAACTTATAACTCTTTATGTAGAAGTGAATAAGTAGAATGTCTGTACTACCCATTATATTTATAGAGCATATAGTCTTTCTCAATGGTAAGAAAATCTTTGGCGACCTATACGTCTGTCTGCTAATAAAACTTTTTTGTCTAATTCTAGCCCTACTCGCTCTTTCTTCTTTCGCGCTAGCTAGCTGTAGAATTAGTAGCTCCCGCGATGAGTCCACAAGAGGGGGGCCCCTCCCCTTTATTGTTATTGTATGTAAATTAATAGCCATCTTCACTGTTTTATGTAGAACCTAGGGTAGAAGGATCTTCCCATCTCACTAACTACCCCCCCCCCTTTCAAAAGTATAGCAGGTAGTAGGCGAGTCTTTCAAAGTAGCTCATCAATCACATGCGTTCGAGTCACTTCAGACTTTTCTTGCGTAACCGGAGATAACTATAGCCTGCTTTCCTATCCTTTGATATCTTATAGCGTTTATATACTTTGATAGTCGAGCAGCAAAGGCTTTTTGTAAGCCGGCTTTTTTATTTAGTAGAAGGATTTGACCGGTGACTTGCTTCCTCCGTTTCATTAGCTCAACTTGATCCATCTCCATCATCAAAAAGAGGAAGAGTAATAGAAAGAAGCAGCAGGATCTTTTTTTCCTTTGTATCTTTATTATGATTATGACATTCTGCCAACAAGAGACTTGTCACCTGTTCAAGGCGTTGCGCGCCGTAAACTATTGGTGAAATTATAGAATTCAAATTTATAAGACTAGATATACCGAGTAAGAAAGTGATTATATACCCGTGGTTTCTTCGAGCAGACCCCTATTGGTGAGCCTTCTTCCTTCATTAGGCAAGTTCTTGCATCTCCTATTCTTTATTGTTTGTTAGTCAAACTATATATAAGGCTCTTGTCTCATAATTCAAACCTGACGAGGGGAGCTGCTTATCAAGGTGTTAATCGATCCTATCTGAGTGTGAGTTGACCCTTAATAGTTAATAGAATGCTTTAAAGTAAGGGACGACTGCTTGTTGTTTTAAAAGCCTTTCACGCCCCTATTTTATTAGTATGCCCCTCAATTAACCGGGGATTTCTTTCTCCATACACCCATAGACTCTGTATGACTATACGAGGACAATTCTAATTACATGAACCAAAGATATCTTTGACGTATTCCCCGAGTTGGACTGAATGCATCTTCAAAAAGAGGATTTGAAGAAGAAGAGAGCAAAGGGGGGAAGAAGGTCGACCAGTGCTTTGCACTCGGAAGAAAGGTTTTAAGCATAGACGCCTAATGTTTAAGGTTTACACCTATAATCTTGACACCCGATCCAACCTAAAGTAAGCAATCCTGGACGAAACTCTCTAACTCGACTAAAATAGAAAATGTGATCGAGTCGTATTTGCAATCTAGGAGAGAGCCCTTTTTACAGAGTGGGTATAAGAGATGGAAGGGGTTGGGCCTGATCTTTCAGTATGGCACTGCCTCTGGCACAGACGGATAGAATAGATGGGTAGGTTGCTTGACGAAGATCAAGACCACGCTTCGCTTAAGGCTTAAGTATGGGCCCGGCTTCACATCACCTGGTGTTTTCTATATACCGTTTCTGCGCCTCTATAATGCGTGAGGAGATACCTTAATCGATCCAAGGAGGTTTACGCGTCTTAAACCAGATCTTTAAATTAGAACTGGATGAAACGAGTGTGTTGACGAGTCTAGTACTATCTACTTTTTTTATGTATGCTATAAATTCTGTATGCCCTCTCCGAGCGTCACATGCCAACGCTATGCTTGCATCTCCCACTACGTCTTAGCGTGGTTCTACCCTTAACAGGCGTATCTGTCTCTAAAATAAAGCTTCTTCCTCGGCTTGCATTTCAAGCATCGTAATCAAGGTATGCCTCTCCCGGGGACTCGCGCGTTCGGCTAGTCTTCTGTTCCTGATGCTCATAGCTACCTCGCTCCAAGTATTCTGCTCGCTCGGGTCATTTCATGCCTTACCGGGGCGTGAGGAGGTTTCATCCCTCTTATAAGTCAGTAAAAGCATCTCGCTCTAAACGCATGCCCCGTTCCAACCACTGATGTACTAAACCTTGTACTTTGTTCACAGCAGCCGTTTTTACTAGGAAATGCTTATCTTGCTGCGGAATGGGGTAGCACATGTTTCAGTTAACATGGCTTGCATTCCAAGCATCGTAAGGAGTCCGGGTTTTTGGTTTCCTCGCTTGCATTCAACGACTTTTTCATTCTTCGGGACGCGTAGAAGGAGTGGCTGGATTGGTCCGCGCAAGACAGAAGCATAGGTGGCTCTAACCGCTTACTGTCTTTAAAACGATATGCCTAGCCAAGGCATTATGGCTAGCACAAACTAAGGATCTCAGAAAAAAAACTTCTTGTGCGGAAAAAGGAAAGGAAGAATCTACTTAAATTAAATAAGGCCTGTTCCTTCAATTCGAAGAGAGAGAAAAGCATACCACTGCCCCTAGTCCAAAGGTCTTACACAGGGAGAAGTCCTTCCTATCCAACGTAAGTCGTTGGGAAAGAGAGGGTAAAGCCCATCCTTTTTTAACCTATTAAATTTCGTGCATATGGTTGCTTAAGAAGCATCTGCCGCTTACCTGGACACATCATTAGCCCAGGCATGAAGCATCTTTGGTGAGGGAAAGCCTTATCTAAGAGATCCTTGAATTCCCGGGAGAAGCAAGGAAAATTGTTAGAAATAGGTCAAAGTAGCGTTTGATACCAGTAAAGCCTTTATCAAGACGTTCCCCGTCTTACGAGTAAATTCCCCCTTTCACTAGCAAAAGCAGTATTAGATGCCCATATAGTGTCCTCACTTCCCGACATGTTCCAAGGGGAGCGAGTGGAATACTTGAATATTGGACTTCTTTCGTAATATTTTTTTATACATTTATATAAATTAGGGTAACAAGAGCTTCTTTGCAAAGCAGTTTGGGCAAGGTCCAGGTAGAGGTGGAGGTGGAGTTTGAACTACTATCTCTTACCCCTGGAGTGACCAAGCATGAGAACATCTTGTCCACAGTTGCCAGAAGTTAGCCATAAGTTTAGTATCCTACGATTATGGGAATGTCATTGGAGCAAGAGTCACTCCTCAAGTAATATCCTCAATTGCTTTGAGTTCTTTGTGCAGGCTTTATAGCTCTTCTCTCTTTAGTTCGAACCTTTAGAAGGCGCCTCAAGGTTTATGAGACGCTGTCAGAATGAGCATGCCATATGCGTGTCTGCGGTTGCCGAAGCCGAAGAAAGCCTCATATATGTTTCACCCAAGCAAGCAAGTGTAGAGGGCGGACTTGATACCCTAATTAGTAGGATGCCATTGCAGCGAGATCCCTTGTCCATGGCTTGAGGGACAATCTCCTAGAGTCCGTAATTGCTACAAGTTCCCTTTACATAGTTAATAATCTAAAAATCCCCCAAAAGTTCTTGTCACTTAAGCGGGGGTTTATGAGACTCTCCCGGGTTTGAAAGAGCGAGCCGCGTTAGCTCATGAATTTACTGTCCTCGTTCGTTAATGACCGCGGATTGAGTGATTGTACCAGCCGAACCTTACCAATTTTATGTGGAAGGGGCGAAAGCAGCGAGTAGTTCTTTTCTTTCTTTACATTCATAAAGCGGAAAGCTTTTTTTATGGGCAGGCTAGTATGGAATTGACTTTTCTGCCCCACCAATAGCAGAGGCAAGATATCTCATTCTAACCACGGACTCAGCTGATCCGTTAAATGGCTATCGTGTCCTCTTTTTAACATCTTTAATGTAAACCTTTCTCGCTGTAGCATGTCTTTCATAAATAGATTCCGTTGGTACTCCCGCTCAACGAATTACGCTTTGAGAAAGCAGCTGTTGCTAAAGACATTAGTTCTTTTCCTTAACGTTATATAAGCAGGTTTTGCTCTCACGCAAGCGTCACATGCAAGCCTTATGCCCTCAGTCAACCGGATCTCCTTTCAACCGCCGCTTGTGCAATAAAAGGAACAACCCTCGTTCATATGGAGCGAGTGTAGGCTAGGGTGTGCATTAAAGGTAAAGCCCCATCCTTTCATTCTTTTCTTATATGTCAGCCGAAATCAAAGTCTTCTTTTACAGGACTTCTTCCCAAGGGGGCCTTGCGCGACCGTTCCCATGTTAGCTGAATATGAAAGAACTTAACCGCGTTTTGTTAAGCCCAAAAGAGCTATTCCTGAGAAAAATGAACAAAAGGAAATGGGCGTTAAGCCCTGTGTTAATGGAGCGCGCGGAATACTGGGAACGAGTTAGCTGAGAGCGAAGGAGTGGGTCGTCGCGATTGACAAGTTGGGTGGTTGTGCGCGAGCATGGCCGCATCTCGGGATTGGGCTCCTTTTCTGGGATTGCTAGCAAGTTTTTTTACCCCCCCCCCTCGGGCAGGCCTTGAGCCAACTTCCGTCTCCTTGCTCGGTAACATCTGCGGAGGAGCAAAAGCCAGGACACTCTTGGATTATTTCAGAGGAATTATGGTGCCTGTAAGCTTCGTTCCGACATCTTTGATGGTGGAAATTAAAAGGGCGTTGAATCCAGCCTTTAATCTAGCTGGAAATGGCACCCGCGGCTGATTACGGATAAGAATCCAAAGGAAGAAGCGGTTGGAATTGATACCCATTCAGAGGCAGGAGCCGACGCAATCGAGGATCCAATCGAAGGTGGGATGGACATAGACGAAAAAAGCAGCTTTCTTTGCCGCATTGACCAAGTCATAATCCACGGTTGGGCAGAGGAATGATCATCTCAATTGTTCATGAGCTGAGTCCATGTGCATATGCGTGCGAGGATCGAGCCTGCTAAAGTAAAGGCAGGGCATTCCCGGGAGAGCTCCCCAAGAGTCCAAGTCATAACAAAACTCTTTATCGAGGACAAAAGAAAGATCTCTGAAAGTAGATGTACCAGACGTGGTAGTTGAAGTGAATCTTGAGGCTTTTCTACGAAAACAATAACAATCAGTTCTTTAAGAGGATTAAAAAGAAGCATTTGATGATGATGGAAAGGTAAGAAACTTCTGGCTAAGGGCCGCCTACTTAGCTTCTGCCCTACTCATCTCTTCATTGTTTCGGAAGATCCCCTAATCCTCTAAAGCAAGACTTCTTAGATTGGATGAGGGCGAAACGAGAGTATGTCGCGAGAAGGCTGTTACTGGTGCGTTAGCGGAAGAGGCCTTAATCCTTAATTATAGAAGCAAGATCAAGTAAAGCTGCTTTTGAGGGCGTTCCACCTCTACCATTAGAGTCTTACCTCGTAGCCTTATATATACAGCAATTTATACTCAACTGTATAAAATTTTAATTGTCAAATTATAAATTATTAACTTCTATTATTGATCTTAGCCTCTAATTGTCCAATCTATTAGATTTCCATACCTATTCTACTATAATTCCTTTTTACGTATCGGTTAGGCTTCTCTCGACTCGATCCTTTGAATTCAAATCATAGCCATAACAGAAAGATCCATTACAACATGCATGATAGGTAGGACTGTTGGAAAGAACCGGCTTATTTCAACCATTGATGTTACGGGAGATAAAGAAGTGAGAGAATTGGAAAGTAAACAGCTAGCCCAAAACCGGCTTCTTCGACTGCAGGTGAACTTCCCGTTCTGGAAAGAAAGGCTCGCGTAAAAGATTTTCAAAGTTCCCCTTTTCTGTCTGTAAATTCGCGTAAATAACTTTTACTACGTAAGATCCAACGAGCGAAACTGGGAAAAATGCTGATTGTGGAGAGAAGGCCGGTTAAGAAAAGTGGCATTATTAAAGCAAGGAAAGTCTAGGATTGGCTTCCTCTTCCCTCGCTTGAGTCTTTCATTCCTGACTACGCTAACAGGTGGACCTATATCCTTCTTATTCTATATTAATAGTCATTCTTGAGGAAAACGTGCCTTATCGCAAGAATGAGCCTGAAAATGGGTTTGGGTCAGATCTGTGTGGTGTCCTCGAAAGAACGAGACTTACCTAAGGGCAGTTCATCACTTTATTCTCTTATTCAGGGACGACCTCCACATCGAAGTCTGAATCTCATAGGGATCTTGTAAGATTTTAACAAGAGTCTTCCAAGCTTTATAATATGGGACCGAGATTTTGCTTTTATTTATGCAAAAGCAAGTAGATTTTCTTCGTCTAAATTTGATTTGAAAGGAAAGGTTCCTCTTTAGTGGGGTTCGAAAGAGCATAAGAAAGGGGGGGTTGGTTGAAGCTTAAGAGGAGACTTGGTCAGTCAGTTTCTTTCGTTTCTGTAAGTTAGTTCGAAAAGAGCAATCTGACTTGGATCCTGGCTCAAAAAGAGAGTTAGGAGTGAGGTTGGTTTCTACTCCTAAGGAAGGGTCCGCCCTTGCTTTTGTCTTTAATTTAAATTCAAGAACTAGAGCCAATCTCAATCAGTAGAATCGCCCTTCTCATTTAAGGTTCGTAGCTCAATCCCTGTCAATTAGAAGTAATCTCGTCAAATCAATTTTCCTTTATTCCGGTATTTTTGGCTTCCTTCTCTTTATGTCGAGTAGTTTCATCCCTTGCCTTAATAATGACCCTTTATGAGGTTACTAATGTCCTGAACTAAAGGGTTGTGAGGATCTTCGACTGGCTTTCTTGGGGCTTTCTTCAATAACTGTCACGCCAACAGCGGGCTTTCTCCGTGTCACCTACGCTCGCTTCGAGACTACTTTTTTTAAATTTCCTATATCAGAAGGAGTCGAAGCAACTGGCTCATCGGACTCGGACAAGCCCTAACCTCAGCCTAAAGTCTACACTTTGTCTGCTCTTTCCAAAGGTGGATAATTAGAYCAGGTCCCTCAAGAACGGGAGAATGAAAACAATTCTAATCTYTGGACGTGGATTCAGAAGAAGCATACCCATAAAGCAAAGATAAAGGGAGGAAAATCTCTTCTATATATAGGCGGGTTTTCTCCTCTATCACTCCATCAACAACAATGGCATCACTCCCACCGTCAACGAGCACCAGCCCCTTCCTATCGCCTTTCCCTTGCTCCTGTTTCAGCTTGACTGCTTTCTTGAAGAATTGAACCTTCCTCCGAAGGGTTTCGTAAACAACAGGTTCGCCAACACCCTGCTCGTTTAATAGCTATCACTCGCTCCATTCTTACTTTCGTTCGCTACATATCTTCTTCATTCGGGAAGTGCTAATTGGATCTTAAACTGCGTTTGGAGAGTTTGAAGAGACGAAAAAGGGACAGTAGATCCGGAAAATAGATATCCGCGTCTCACCCGTTAAGGCACCTAAGGCCTAAGATATTCGTTTCGCGTAGTGACCGGATCAAGTGACCACCAGTCATAAATTTGGTATCGCCCGAAGCCAGTACTGAAGGTATGCTGCAATCAAGATCTCACCACAAATAAATCAAGGACCAGTTGTCTATCCCTAACCCGGAAACCGAGCCCAAGCTGCGCGCCCCTCTCTCTTAACATAAGGCATATGTAAAACTACCACCGTTCAATCAAACAAAAAGCTTTATCCCATCTCCCATAGGCTAAACCCGTAGAGCACTAAAGCTCATTTTATAAGAACAAGGTATTTAGATATGTGAACAGCGGATCGATATTAGGAAAGATTTTGAGTCTTTAAGCAAGCGCACTTAGAGAGGTCGTGTTGGGCAAGGTCTTCGCCCCTTTGATTGAACGGAAGTCATATTACTACTATATAGGATAAATTCATCAATCACATTCAATTAAGGCTTTCTTGCATTTAGACTTTTCCAGTACTCGTTCCATCTTCGATGCCTGTTTTCCGTACCGAGATATCGTATGAGATTTGAGAATTCTAATAAAAGGATCTCGTAATCTCATTTACAATTAGAAGAATGAGACCCAAGGTCTTTTTTGTTTGGTATTCAACTTGCGATCCGCAACGTCCATTTCATACGATTCGCAACAGGTGACATCACTCTGACGATATTGCTTGACGTCAAATGTCCAACCTGCAATTGAACTGTCCATTAGAATTCCCTTCCTCCGGGACAGCTGTAAACCGCTGCCAGTGTTAAGTAGAGGAAGCGAGTTGGTCATTAGCGAAGAGATAAGGCCGCCCATTTAGGTAATCTGTGGATCGCGGATAGTATCTTTGAATGCGAGAATCTTAAAAAAAAAACTCATCGAAGTCTTTCCTCAATCATATTCAATCGTTCGACCTTCGAAAGACCAGGCCCTCAAGCGTGCCAACCCCCCTACCCTACAGCGGGCCATAAGTTTACTGGCTTACTAGAGAAGAAAGGATTTCTAATTGACCCGTTATGAGTTTTTTTCTTAAATAAGATAGCTAGACTTGATTTTCTTCCGCACCGGGTTGATCTCGAAGTCTTATTCTTATATGTCCAGTTATATTAAGTAAAAAGAGGAGCATCTTCGTTTTCGGATTTAAAGCGATGAAGTAAGCTTACTTCTTAGATTCGTTGTGAACGCGAATAGGAGACGAAGTCCGAAGGCCCTGCATGTTATAGGGGTTGACCCCTTGCTTGAGCTATAAGGCACCTCTCTCAGCGGCCCCTTCCCTTTAGTTTAGTCCAGGGTGCCCTTATCTTTCTTCTTTCTCTTTAGGCCTCCTTTATTAAGAATTCTACTAGATTCCTTTCTGCATTCTTGAAACAGACTTTGCTAGGATCGGTACCCACCCCGATGCCGTTCGACAATCTCCGTCGTCATTTATGATTGTCGATCAGTCGAAGCGTGTGAGAAGGGGTCCTAGAAAAAAATGAGAATGATTTCTGCTCTCTTATAAAGGCTTTCTCATATTCCGCTGTCATAGTTCGATTCGGATCGCTATACTGAGATTCAAACCACTGCGGGTCGACCAGTCTTTTTACCTGTATCTTTGAACCTTTGCGCGTATCGAGATGAATTCTCGGGTTTATAGCAGTAAGATTTTGGCACTAAAAAAGACTCTATTTCAAAACCTTATCTTCCAACTTAAACTTTCCCAGCTCAGTGAAAGAAAGACATGCATCTGGAAGAGGGCTGCCTAAGACAAGAGAGCCGGCGCCATGCATGCTTCCGCTGTGTAGGAGGGAATTCTGAACTTACTGGATGATGCTTACCTCTGCTTTCACTCTTTGATTATAAGCTTTATGCTTTTTTTAACCCCTTTCGCGGACTAGAAAAGAAAGAGTCGCAAGGGCACGCAAGTAGATCAGATTCACTTTTCAAAA
>VHZZ01040687.1:0-16248 GCA_009801015.1 Silene noctiflora
AAAAAAAAAGTCAAACTCTGACACTAAAGCTCTCGTTTTTTATTTCATAGGAAAAGGTCTCCGTTTGGTGAGCGAAGTTAAATCTTTGTCTTGTCTAAAGGAATATCTGTCCTAATAAGTCTCTTGCTCAACAACATTCCTTGTCCTCTTACCGTGGCATGAGGTGCGATAGCCCCCTTTGTTAAGTTTTTTCAAAACTCGCCCGAAAGAACTCATTGCTGCTTTTCTTAGAAAGCATCTTTCTCTTCCCTTTTTTCTTTTCAATTCTAAATCGTAAGTCCGATCCCTTCCTTAAATTAAAAGCGAAGCGGCTTTCACGCCTCGACTCCGAACCTTGCTTTCGAGCCCTCGCTTGCCGACCTTAACCGATGCAATTTCATTATGACACGCTCTCTTCTTATGAGTGAGCTAGGGCGGGCGGCATAAAGGTAGGTCCTCGCTACGGATCTCTATCCAACTTCTTCTTGCGCGGGAAATAACTATCTTAAAGAAAGGCGGTTATGGGACGAAAGACTCCTTATGTACATTACTCACATTCAAGCAAAGGGTAGTAGGAAATTTCGAACCTAGTCCAAGGCTCATTTGAAGGGACAGGGCAAAGCCCTTCCTCGTCGTAACCGAAATCATCCCCCTTTCATTTAGGAAAAAGCTTGGTCCGTTGCCTGCATAGGTCCTCGAAAAAGGTAATATTCCCGCTCTTTTGATTAGATTTCTTCCTATATAGAAATCTTAGTCGAAGCCCTCGTACTCTAACCAGTAAGGGAAAAAAGCCTTTATTAGCCGACTCCTTCTCTATGGTCTTTTATCTTCTCAAAAAAGAATCCTGTTTTGATGGGGACCTCTAAGGGGCTCACTCCCCTAAGTTTTAGGGTATACCTCAGTTAAAAGTAAAGTCTCGGTTCTTGGTTCATGGAATTCTTGTAGCATAAAAGGTAAGTGCAAAGCAAGCCCCCTCGTCGACCCAACCCGTCCAGTAAATCTGTCTTTCTTACAAGTTTTTTTCGCCGGCAAAAAGCTCTTAGCCAGAAGGCTTCTTCTATCTGATTAGACTTTAGTTCCCCGCATAAGATCCTCAATCTGGACACGGGCAGCAAATGTTATAGAAAGGATGGAATTAAGATATGCTCGAAGCACGCCAGCTAGTTTAAGCCCTTAGGAAAGGTAAGTGCAAAGCAAAGTCCCCTGTTGGAGAAAGATTAATTGCTACCTATACTATAGATAGAGGGATCAAAAGCAACCGGCCATCAAAGGATTCTACTCTCGCGCCAACGGACTCACTTCGTCAGAATGAGAAAGCCTTACTTAGAGTTAAGCGTCCCCGCAAGGGCATAAGATTCCACGTCTAGCATTATGCAGCAAGAAGATAAAACCTATTCTATCGGCGTTGATGGATACGTGCTCGGGCGACTCATTCACCAAGCAGAGTGAAGGCAACTTCCCTCAAATAATAAAAAGCACGCGGGGAGACCCCACGTTACCTATAGGCCGCAAGAGTCTTGCAGAAGCTTATTCGAAGAGAGAAGTTCCCTCGCTAGTGCAGCATGCGCAGTAAAAATTCCTATGGCCTATCCCGCAGGTTAGAACCAGCTTGAGGCCTTTCGCGTCAAATACGCCTTATAGATGCTTCCATTCGTCAGGTGGAGAAAACGCAGCTTGTGCCGATCCTGTTAACAAATTACACATTGGGAGATCAACGAGAAGGTAAAGAATGATGTCCTTACTTTACTCTCGGAGGTCGTCGATGAGGCGCGGTAAAGCATGTACAAGGGTCGCACCACTACACAAAAAGCATGTCTAGTTTTTTAATAGGGAGAAAGGTCCATTGGCATAGTTGGCGTAAGAAGATGCTGCATCTTTTGGAAAAGTCCTGACTGGTCTCAAGTGCTAATATGCGCGCTATTTTGAGGCTATAAGGTCTTATTGCCCCCTTAGGCGGGAGGCTTCCTTGCTCAAGTTAGCTTTGTGGCTCTTTCTATTGTCTTTTTTATACTTATTGTTTTGGTACGAAATGGGCGCACGAACGTATACTACATGTAGACATATTAGAAAGTAGCTAGGATTATAGAATGCTGCACTTGTCGTAATAGGAAGTAGGGCGGATAGCGGGCGCCCACCCATAATATGTACTTACCATAGGAATTCCTCAGTAGGATATAGGAAGCGAATGCAAAAATGAAGTGAGCAAGAGAACGAGATTAGTGACTCATATAGTAAAGGTGGTATGGATATGACTATTAAACTACCTTAAGGACGTGAAAGTCTTAGAGGAATAAGTGTGTTGGCGATCTCAAATGGCTTTAGAAGATTGAATGCCTGTCCTGTGATATTAAAATGGCCCGAAAGGTGGGTGAGACTGACTTCCCCGAGCAATAGCGGACATCTTTTATAGTGAAGCGAGCTCATCTCTCTCCTTATGTCGAGTCATTTCATACCAATTTTCTTGCTTTCTTAGGATAGTGACCTTGATTGGACAAATCGTCTTATTGTATGCTTTCTGCCCATTAACTTACTGGAGCTTTACGCATTGTCGAAAGAGTGAAAGAGTGCTTCGAGCCAAAGCCCTCTCAAGTCAAAAGCTTAAAAAAAAAAGGCGCGGGTTGGTGGTCGAAAGTCCTAAGGAGGTTGTCGGCGAAGGGTATTTAGACTTTTTGCTCAAATTGAAGAGAAAGAAAAAATAAGTCTTTTTGGTTCTAAACCCGAGAACTCAGGGGGTCAAATAGACATTCTTAGCCTAAAGAAAGAGGGTTCGGGCATAAGATACCATTCGTGAATAGCCATCTTTGATCAATTTCAAACTCTTATTATACAAATTAAGCACATCAAAATACTTAATAGTATAGTAAGGTATCAAGATGATGATGTGAATTAGTCGAACTGCAACTGGACCTAGCGATTCTTACAAAACAAAGAAACAAGTAGTACTTACTACGACCTCGGATCCCCCTGCTTCTCTCGAAATGACTACTGGATCTATCAGAGAGAGAGGATCCTAGTCACTCTGGCTTTAACCTCCATTCTCTTGGAAAAAAGCAAAGCGCGGAAAGTCTAGACGTAGGAGTTGGCTTGCGATATGTAGGTGGTATCATAGGGGGCTTGAAAGTGAGTCTCTTTGATGTTAAATCTCTAGCGCTAGTTCTGTCCCACGAAATTGATCAGAGAAAGGTTTCCTGCGAAAGCCTAGTCTGTCATCCCACCGCTACTTTGTAAGCACATTAAAAGTGCTCGTTTGGGCTAAGATGGTACGGAAGTACGTGGTCTAGTATAGGCTCAGCATATGACTGAAAAGAAGATATTTAGCTTTAGATAGAGAGTTTGATAATAAGAGTTTGAAATTGAGCTTGATCGTGCCCCTATCTATTTTATACACGCGAGTTGAACTAGTAATGCTCCCTTTTTTCTTTTGCAAATATAATACAAGTTTAGTAGGCGTCGTGCCCAAGTTCTATTGCAATGCAAGAGAAGGTTAAGCAGAGTTTATCTTCTTAGATGTCTCATCAAGTCCGATTCGAGGTCGACCAGAATGAAATGACCATCTAGGGTGCATGCTGGTTTCGGATGCTCATTCCAACTTTAATTAAAGAGAGCAAGATAAGAGCAGGCGACATATCCTTTCCGCGCGTAAGCCGCAGAAGGAGCAGCTCAACTGTGCTTGGAGAATTCGAGGCCACAGTCGAGGAAGCTGCGGATGTTGGAAAAGAGTGAGGCTTTTAACCATCGATAGTCTTGTCATTTCTTTCCACCCACGAATTTACCAATTTATGAAGTCGGAGGCGAGAGTGGATCTTGCTTGACGGGTTAGCAGCTACTTATATATCATATAGTAAGTTAAGAGCCTGTCGTCTCAAGAGCAAAGGCTTTAACAACCGGCTACGCTTCATGATGTTCGCTAGCTAAAGCTTCAACTGCAGCTTTCTAAGGGGCCCTATCTAATATGCATCTATCTTGCTTATTTCGTTTCACTCCTTCTACACGTGTCTTCGTTTAATCCGGCTAGGCAGAAGGCTTAGTTTCATTTCCAAGATTACCTGCTTCGAAGTTAAAATCGGATGCGGGGAATTCCCGTAAGAGATCGAGACAAATCTCTAAATCAATTTAACGAGATTGGTATCCTTCTTTCTCGTCTGGATAATAAAGCCAGAAGTGATGGTCGAAGTTATCAGGCGAATGTTGTGGGTCAGTCTTAGGGGTGGGGCCCAAGGCTTTTTAAAACTCCCCATACTCCTAGAGATAAGCATTAGAGTAGGAGCGAGCTAACGAGCGGTCGCAGTTTCCTTATACGATATGAATAGGGCTTCGATCTGAAGCGCATGGGTCCGTCCCCAAACTACATCTTCTTATCCTCTTCCCGCACCACCAATAACTAAGATTGCTTGGGGCTAACCTCTGGTTGAGGGCGGGTTTCTTCACATTCTTCTCTTTATGTCGAGTTCTTTCGAACCCTCACTCTTGGAAAGAAAGACAATATGATATCGCTCTTTATCGTCCGATCAGAGATTTCATATGCTCCAATCAGATACCAAAGGGCCCAATATTCCTATGCTTTAGCTCGTGACAAGGGGTGACCGAGGATTGAGCATTGAGCGAGTGTACCTGGATACACATTCCTTAGTTTTTACGTCTCTTCGGGTCCGGTTGAATTCGAAGCTTTTCTCGAAGCATTAGGTGGTAAGAGAGGTCTTTTTCTCTTCTTTTAATTCTTCTTATCTTATAAGAACATAGTTTAATTTTAATAACAAGATGGGATAGGTTACTCGCCAGAAGCGGGAGCTATTGTGGAATAAAGAAGAGGATCCGGTTGGTGATGATGGTAGGGTAAGAAACTTCCTCGCAAAGCGCGGCATCTAGCCTGGAGTCGAGCGTGCTCGAAAGTGGGAATAGCCCCCAAAAAGGATTAATCACAACGTTTACAAGAGTCGATCCCTGTATTGCAGGGTTAGGAACGGGCGGGTGGAGAAGACTCGGACGTTAGCGAACCCGTTGTGAAGAAGTTCCAGCCGTCGTAATCAGAATTAATCATAACTACTTTTTAGACTTAAGAAAGCTCAGCTAAATGTCCTTCACAAGGTGCTCTTTTTTTCTTATATCTCGACCTAAGCTAAAATCAAAGTAACCTTCTCTTTCTGGGACCCGTAGCCAGCCGTCTACTGCCCTTTGCCCTTGTTTTTGATCCTAGCTTTCTACTCCCAAAGAAGTTTCCAACCTTGGTCCCACTCTTAAGCCGCGTGCTTCGTTTCGACCCACACAATCGACCAATGTACTAAGCCTGAATACGGTCAGTCCACACATAACAAAAAAGGAAGGAATCTCGTAAGCCCAAGCATATCCTCTGCTGTCTATAGGTCACCAACGATATTATGGCTGGGGAGAAAGACTGTGCCAGCAAGGTCCTTATGGTAAGCTATCTCACCAATTTTCTTTATATAGTCCAATATGAAGCTTCAAACAAATGGAATCTTTCCCTCTATGTCCTAGGGGCGATAATCTCTTCTAGCCCCAAACAAGAGGAAGAACAAGCATAGCAGTTGAACCCAGGCATTCTGAGGCGAAAACAGGTTCTAAGATGGTTCCAAGATGAATTGAAAACGGACATGAAGTTGTTGGGGGCTAAGTAGTTGAAAGAAGTTTAGAAGAGAAAAGGGGATTTCATAAGGTCTCGTTGGGTGAATTTGATGGGCCTTGATTGGTGGGCCTGTAGCTTGCTTTCTTTGAAAGGGCCTAAAAGCCATCCGCTAACTGTGATTGGGAAAGTGGTTCACGCTGTTTTTGGGTGGGGTCATTGTGTTTTTGAAACATGCTAAGAAACCATTTACTGGTTAGGCTCCAAAGTGTAAACGTACTTCATTGACTGTATTTGGTTGAACTTCATTCTTTTTTTTTCGAAATCACAGCTTGTTCTCTTTTATTGATCTGCCGTCTTTAAAGGACAGTCAGTAAGCTTCACTTCTCGCTCTATCTGTTGTCAGGACCGATTCAATTAGCTCACTAGCTTAAGCTACTCGCCTACCCGCATCCTGCCTCGTCACGCACAGGTTTACATAAAGCTTAAGAATCTTGTGGGTACTACAGGAGGATAAACGAGGCTTTTACCTGATCTAGTTATAGATAGGTGATCCCTATCGACTATAAAAATCCTTTCCTTTTCGGATGCTGCACTAAGAAGTAAACTAATATTGGAACCGGCTCCATCTTTTTTTTATAGGAGGAACTTCTTCGTAACGGGAGCTCTAAGGTCCCTTAATCGGGTTAAGTGTGCTTCCTGCTTGTACAGCAAAGGCGTCTCAGGATGAAAGATCACTTGCATGCACTCGTTTTTTAAGTCGTATTAAGAAGAGAGGAATTTGCGCTTGATAAGTTTCCTGACCTATGACTCACTGTCCTATATGCCCTATAGACGACTGTTGGAGGTGGGCTTTGCTCTTACCTTTACCTATGGGACACTGAGGCTAACTATTCACAAATGCATCTTACTCTATATCTGTAGTCTCCTTGATGGTGCATATATATGAAGTAGAGCCTACCTTACCATATCCGGAAAACAGAGGATAAGGCTGAAAATGAATACGAAGCTATAAAAATTGACTCTTATGCTCCTTTCTATATAAAAATATAGGCAATACCTTTCATCAGTCAACTGTTGAAACCCGAACTGACACTACCGCATCCGTTTATCATCCGCTTTTGGCTTCAGCAAGAGCTGCTTTTTTTATCTTCTACTCTCTTTAGTGGCTTTGAGGCTACTTCCTTTTTTCCCGGATGAGTAAGGAAGCAAAATCATAACATACGTCAATTCGTCGATCACTTCATGTATTAAGAGTGGCTTGGTAGCAGTGGTTCATGGGTAGCTTTTCGCATAGCATAGTTCAAATTATTTTGACAGAATTTAAAGAAAATTCAATTAACTAGATTTCTCACGATACGAGAAGGAGAATCAGAGGCTAGGTTCTGGAATGAACTATGTCGGTTTTTATCGACCCGACGATTCCTACTCTGAGTCCGATGATTCCAGAATGCAATGCATGGAAGCTTTAATAGATAAGCGTTGGTAGAGCTTGACTTTCTAATTAGTTAGTAAACTAACTATTCTACTTCAACTGAACCCCGATCCTGATTATCCGGAAATGATTCATCTCGATCTTCCAACTTACTCCTCCAATGCAGTAACTTAACCACCTTCGTCAGCTCCCGCTTCATTTGGGGCACACCTTGGAAACCCCTTTTTTTGGTAGCAAACTCTGCAATTCTGCACTAGAGTCTTTCACACTTTTTTCTATCTTTCTTCTTAGTCTGATTTCAGGCTTTCTTTCCTCGGGAACTCTACTTTACTTTTAAAAATGAAACTTTTTTTTACTGATGACGTCGTCGAAGCACTTGCTGCGTAAGACAACAGGACCTCTTATCTTTGGAAGATAATTTATATCAGGAGCTGTCTCCTAGTTTAACTAGACTCGGGGTCGGGGTAACATCCATGCCTATATCTTTTCGTATCCTTTACTCGCTCCATAGGATAGGATTTGGAGACACTAGCTTATTCCACTCATTTTTGAACTATTATGGTATGGTAAGATATGAATTCCTAGTTTTATAGCACTTCTTGGAGTCATGAAATCCGCTTTTAAATCTAACTTTAGAGCCCAAAACAGTGTTTTAGTCGAAATTTTCGGGGTTTTCTCGTTTGAGTCTGTAACTGCACGATCACCTGGATTATGCCTATGCCAAAGCTTCTTTGTCGGATTCCCCATTCTTGCGACAATCAATTATCTAGTTATGTCCAGAAGGGTCAGCTTGGATAAAGCTTTTTTCTCATACCTCGGCGAGTGCCTTTCTATTTTATTGTGGATGTGAACTAACGAGTTCACCTACTCCAGTAGTAGATAGTTTTACTTTTTTTTGCTCTTTGCCTAACCGCTCTGTCAAGTAGCTTCTTTCGCTAACGCTTTCCTATTCTATTCGTTACGCTCGTTCCTTTATGTATGCCACGGAAAGGTATCAAGACAGGCCCGGTAGATTGCTTGGAGGGAGCAGCGGCCTACTTCCTTTCTTTATTAACAGCAAATGGAATCCCTTTTAAATGGAATCCCTTTTGTATAACGCTCCGGTAAGTCAGGCTCGAGCTCCGCAATGATAATGTAATAGGGTCTCGCCCACCGCACGTGGCAAAACAAAACATAAGGTTTTCTACTATATTGTATTAATTTGATCGATCCGAATGAATCCAAGGAAGCACGTGATACAACGAATGGATGGATGATGCTAAGGGCCGCCCCAGTTCTTATCTAATTATAGTGGCCTAAGACTTTCGACTCTATGGATAAGCTAGGGAATTGCCTTTATTCTTTACCATCAACATTGAAGTACGACTTACCTTTCTAAGTCCATCTTTCAGGCTAGGCTTGAGCTATCCTTCTCGTTTACAGGTCTTGAATAAAAGAAAGAAGAAGAAAGTAATTCAAGAAGGAAGAATGAAAGCTTTCAATTAAAGCTTAAAGTAAGGGGGCAACCGGACATTAAATTGCTAACATCAGAAAATATAATAATGGGAAATACCTAGTAACTAAAAAAAATAGCTAAAGTAGTCTAGTAATAAGTTAAAGTAAGTGCAGCTACCTCCTATATGTGTATGTGTAAGTAAGCCCTTTTCAAATTCAAGGGGAAAATTTCACACCTGGAGCCAGACGATCACCCGGCTATCGCATCGAAACTCGGAAAGGGGGACAGGCCTGTCTTGCGTCTGTTTCGTTTAGAGCCAGCATGCCTTTTTTTATACTTCATTCCAAAAACATGGGTTTATGCAACAAGGTGCAATCAATTTACATTTACAGAAAAAAGAGGAAGGGCCTTTTCCTGGGATCCTCGTCAGCCAACTAGTGGAATTTTAACAAGATAGTTTTA
Source organism: Silene noctiflora (assembly GCA_009801015.1). Lineage (NCBI taxonomy): Eukaryota > Viridiplantae > Streptophyta > Magnoliopsida > Caryophyllales > Caryophyllaceae > Silene > Silene noctiflora. The sequence continues at coordinate 8,890 of VHZZ01040687.1, forward strand.
ATATTTTTTGATATTAAGTAGGCGGAATCCCGATCTCCATCTCCATTATCAACACCAGCTTCCGCCTTTGCATCTGCTTCGTCTGGAGCAGCTCCTTTTTTCCTGCTTCTCTATCAGCCTCCTCTTCCTCACGAACCTCCAATCCAAGACTTTATAGTGTGTAAGTCAGGTAAAAACCCTTTCATTCTTTTTTGGTAAAACAAAGTGCACTTCATATCTTATGGAATTAGTTTTAAACATGGTTTGAAAGGCATTCTGCTACTTTAATTTAAAATGAAAGAGGCGCTGCTCCCTCCCGCGGCTTTTTTTCTAATTCTAATATAGGCGAATTTGCCCAGAAGCCTACCCTCTGATCGCTCCCTGGAATTTGACCCCTTGACCCAATGCCATATGCTTCAGTCAGAGGCAAAGCTATACTATGAGAATGAAATGAGATTGACAGAAAAATGCAAAAATTTTTTGCTGGAAGAGTTGTTCCGCGTGCTTGCATTAGATCCAAACCATCTCCTTGGTGACAGAAATCCTATTTACTATATCTTGGAATGGTAGTATGGGCAAGGTCTTTCCCCTAAACTCTTTCCTGGAAAGTAAATCCGGGGACTAGTTTCGCGTCTTATCAAAGCAGCTATTGAGCATGCAGCAAATCCCACAAAGAAAATAAGGTAATTAAATTCTCAAACTAAGATTTTTAAGCCTTATTTACGGAGCGAACCGAGTTTCTCTTCTTTTAACTATTAATAAGTAATAAGGCGCCGGTGACATGTGATTCGTCTCCTTCTGTCTCTTAGAATTTAGAATGGGGAATTAACATCTTCATGGGGTAAACTCCGGCCAGCCAACCTGGTTGTGAACTCTTAACTTACGAATCGAACTTCTCTTATATAAGTGAACAAAGTAACCTTCTTTCAACCAATTTGGCGGATTTTGCTCTTTCTGGGACTTAGACTTAGGCTTTGAAACGCGCTTTCTAAAAAAAAAAGAGTAATTAAGCTACTTTACTTATAATAACACTTGTACAGGAAGCCTATGTGCTTTAAGATGTATGCGAGAGCCAGCATGCCTGGTTTACTTCGGTCACTACGCCTTACCCAATGAATGCAACTTTTTGTTCTATTGGAAGAGTGCCTTTTCCGCGAAGATTTGAACAGGGGAGCAGACTCTGTCGTTGACCGATCCGTATTGGACAGAGGAATGCTCCTGTCTTTTTTCATGAGCAAACTACATATACTTCCGCATGTGTGGACCAAAACCACCAAAGTTTACAACGGAAGTTCAGCAGATCCAAAAGTTAAGGCTTTTGCTGGTGAGACAGCTCCTTTTAGTAAAAAGTAAGACTGGACCTTAGTCCTCTTCCCGCACACAAGCAAGAGTTGACCTTTCTTAATGAATAGTTTGCCTCATCATGCCGCGTTTGGCTGAAGGCTATTTTCAAGAAACCTGGGGAACTTTCAATCCTAATTCCCGCGGTTGTTGCATTAAGTCTTGGATTTTTGGCTCATTAAATATCATCTCGCGAGGATACTTAAAGGGCAAGGTCTACTGCCGTTATTTTGTTTACTTAAGTAAAGCTTGTTGCTTGAACAAAGACGTCCTGGTAAGAGAAGTATCCCTGGAATGAAGAAGCTATGGATAGCTGAGGAACTAGTGTACTCCTACGATCAATAGCTAAGAAGTGAGATTTCCAAAAACAAGAAAATAAATAAAAAAAGAGTACCAACTGGCCTAATTGTCTTAGCTACTATTTCACAAGAGAAAGGCGCTATATGATCGATCCTGGTAGGACTGGCATTCAAGGTTATATATCACAGGTGTCCTCCAGTCAACCGCTTGCCAAGCAGAGCAGAACAGAGTAAAGGTAGCTTTGGTTTCTATCGAAGGTACTTCCTTTAGTTCGATCAAACAAAGTGGCAGGAAAGAGGTGAACTTCATCTACCAGAGCTGGCCTTAGACCTTAGAAGAGGAAAGCCTTTTCTGATGTTCACCCCTCCCTTAGTGTTCCGGCCCTAGCTTGCCCTTGTATGTTCAATCAGGAATGTCTTCATCTCCGATTGATGCCTTCTTTGCCACTTGTTTTTTTTCTTTTGACTCTGCATCATTGATTTGACTATTATTAGTGAACAATAATGGAATAATTCCTTCATAGAAATAGGGGATAGAATTCACACAGATATAGTCAGTCTTGCTTGGGCTGTTTTAATGGAAGTCTTCAAAAATTTCTTTCAATTGTAGTATTGGGAAGAGGTGGACTCTAGAAATACACTACTAATTTAGTTTTGAGTTGAGGAATAAAATTTTATCAATTTTTTAGAAATCATTCCACAAAGCGTTTGTAACTATAATTATAATAATGTCAATCATAAAGAGATTTCATATGTCTTTTTCCGCCAGCGAATTTTCTAATTCTCCAACTGTAATCCCACACTCAAACTAAACAAAAGTAGAGGTTTCATCGAGCGAAGCCAAGAGTAATCATTTTGCTTAAGTAAGCCTTATTATTATAATATAATGGCCAGTCGCGCTAATGTGAGACATAAAAGTCCTTTGTATTACGCGGCTTTTGTTTAATTCGTCTCAGTCTGATTTACTCTAAGGGCCAATCATATTCCTTTCGGCGGATATGCTGCTGGGTAGTTCTACCACACAAAGAGTTCTTTGAAATTGAGGGTCCGAAGGAGCTCGACCGAAGACCAATTGAAAGAAAGAACGGACAGTTCCGCCGATTGAAACAGCTACCGGGGAGGAGAGCTAGATTGAAGAAAATCCCCCCCCCCTTTGCCTTCATGTTAGACGCCCTTTCTTGCATCTGTGTCCAATACCGAAAATCCTGCCGAAGCCACTATGCATGTAAGCGTTACCAGTTCTCCCTTACCTTCAAAAAGAAGAAAGAAAGCCTATTTCAAGAGAAAGAGAAAAAACAAGAAGAGCAGGATGCAAGAAATCGATTGAAATAATTTGAATCCAATTTATTTTATTACATGCCACGGTAGCAGTAAGAATGAAGTAAGATATTATAGGAGACTCATGTCCTAAACTCTAGGCTAATGCATTCTGAACTGGAAATGCCCCACCTATCTTCCAAGGTCACTAGTTTACACTTTCACTAACCTTTCTCATATCCATTTTTTTATGAGCGGGGAATCTTATAAAGATGAGCTAGCTGCCCTCTAAAATAAAAGAAAGCTATTGAAAGTTTGAGACTAATCCTTCCGACCTATTCCCGTGATATACTGAGTGGGGAGTGAGAAAGACTTACTAACCTTTGTGATAGGATAGCACTTAGGCGGATGCTAGCGATTGTTGATAGTTAGGGAATGGCAGCATTTTATCTCTCCTTTTCTCTAGAATTGAGAGATTAAGAGCCTCCCTTGTCAAAATAAACTTTAATAAGAATCGGCTTTTTTCAACAAAAATCATTTTCAGTAAGGATTTGAGAAATTTGACAAGACTGTTTTAAAATTTTAAAAGACCATGTTTTGGTGACATTTGGGTTTTTTTCTGTGCCAAAAGTTCGAAACCAGTCTTTATACATGCATACGTGGGTAAGAGAGGGCTTATGCCTTGAAAAGCGGCAATACCAGAAAAGCCTATGCCCAGGAATAGACGGCTCTCAGTAAGAACCTTAGGGTCTCATCCTGCCTGTGTCGAGAAATGCTGGCCAAGAAAGAAAAAAAAAAATTTCAGTCGGAATAGTGGTTGAGCAGTAGAATAAAGGACCCGCTCGTTATCGATTGAGAAGTGACCCATTACTTACTTAAGAGCCTTTCGACCACAGGAAGAAAAAAAGGAAAGGGTTTTCATCAATCACCGCATTCCATTTCCAAATTCCAAAGAATCTTTAGCAGCTGGTTTACCCCCCGACTTTGGGTTTGATCTTGGAAAGCCGGATCTGTTAAAGCAGCTTGTTCATTAGAAGGCTTCACGCCTGGCCCCCAACCATAAGAAAAAAAAAGAGTAAGCTATCGTTCCCGGACTAAATGCAGTAAGATCCGCTGCCATATTTCTTTGCTGGGGCTCGACCCGCCGACCCGAAAGAACTATTTCAAGACCTACTCCAACAATGCACAACTTAAGCTTAAATAGGCAGCAAGTGTGTTAAAGATATTTCAGCCACTCCTCTCTGTTCTCAGGAATAGGCGAAGTACTCACTTCTTCCCGTTGGGGCTTTACCAAGGCTTTCACCACCATAACCGCAATTAGTCTCAGCTGCTCTTTCTGAATTGGCAGCTTTTCATTCCTCGATTGCATTTCCTTCCCTTTGGGTATCTGATGAAGACAGGATTCGAACCTGCAGTCAGCAGTCATGAGGCATAACTAAGCTAGATCTTCCAAATGATTTATTCCTCCGCGGATCCTAAATTGGGTTTGGGGTATGAAGGAAGTAAGACACGTTGTTGGCGCAGCGATGGGAATCGCAACTTCAAATGGACAAATACCCTTGGGGTTGCTTTAGAATAAAAGAGTAGTTGTTTGAAGTCCTTTCCGTTTATTTTTAACCTGCTGATGTATGTACTTCTCCTTGCAGTTTACTATAGAATGAGACTAGTTCTTATACGTTATAGTATTCTCTTAATCATCAAGCAAGGCATCCCTATGCTTAGGAAGCAGACAAGCGTATAACACATGGGGGCGCGGGTGATGTTGAGGGTGTGAAAGCACGGTTACCATTGATGTAGGAATTTCATACTCAATTCAATGATCAAAATGGGACTCAGGATGACTTCGGTTTTGCCTTTCCGTCTTTATAGAAAGACCACGCTTCACTTAAGCTTAAGCAAGGGCGAGGCGTGGTTCTAAGTAAGTCTATTTCGGTGACGGGTAGAGGTGTAGACTGGTTGTTTGGATATACACATAGGTTGGAACCTCACTTGGTGCCACAAAAGATCTTTCCGGCGGCACAGCTATATCGCATGATTGATTATACACTCTTTTGAAGACAGGCCTTTCTCAAGCCTGCCCTTGACTTTGTTTTCTTCTTCGGTTTCAGTGGAAAATGCGGCATGTTGGCGACACTATTCTCTTGCCTCTGGAGTACATTAAGACTTTTCCTTTTCTCTTATCTGACTGACTCACCCAACAAGGGCAAATATAAGTCTATTCTTCTCTACTAAAGGCCGTGGAGCGATCATGTAGTCTACGAAAGCATGAAAGAAAATCCTCTGGAATAAGAAAGGATAATGGATCGGGTTTATGAGATTCCCAGCTTTCTTTTATTTTTCTTCTGGACGAGCTTCAACTCACGGGTATAATACCAATCTCTTCTCTTGCTTTCACGAGACTGATACTAAAGTAATGGAGTCGTCCCCGAGATTGCCCCACTCTCGAGCAAACTCTATATCTTCTTTAGTAGTTTATAGAATCGTAAATCAGCTTCCATATAAGCGTATCCGAGCCTGCTTTCTTTTATTCTGCGGGCATAGAATTTCCAAGATTTTTATGACTCTGCCTCAATCTCAGCGGTCTTTTCGGAGCCATCTTTCTAAGGTAGTTCATTCTTACGAGATTGAATGAGCCCCTTTTGAGCCCTATTAATAATAAGAAGAAAATATAAGGGCACTCTTTCCTCCAGCTCTTGTCCAACGCACATTCCAAGGCTTCCTTCCCTACATATTTTAATTTTAATATGTGAGCTCTGTGACTTATGTCTTTTGTTAATTTATACGTGATTAGCTGCGCCAACAGCCAACCAACCGCGCTCTTTAAGAAAGACTGGCAAAGGATTAGTCGACTCATTGAATTCCGATATCTCGTAAAATCAGTAAGAAAAGGGTTTAGTAGGATCAAAGTCTTCTTTATGCATCAAACTTAAAGGAGGAAAGCCGGACCCATGAATACTATGCCTTAATTAGAATAAGAATTTTAGAATGGAAGGCCTTTACTTTCTTAGACAGATAGAAAGACTCTTAGCATTTCTACTCTTGCTCTCACAGGTTGTGTATGGATGAGGGAAGCTGTCAGTCCTCTCGGGAAGCGCCCCTGCTATAAAAGCATCCTCTCGTGGAGCAGCCGAGCCCTTTCTAAATATAGAAGAGAGATAGAGCATAGGCATCAAATTCATAGAATCGTAAATCAATTTATTAGACTTTTCCTAGAATCGGTCGAGCCTTACTATCAGTATCTAGAGAAGAAAGAAAACGAGCTCTCTTCGCTTAGAGGTATGCCTGTGAAGGAACCAAAACAAGACTCTTTTTTTCTCAAACGTCAAATCAAGGAATTGAAAATGCCTGTGGGCTTCGATAGCCCGAATGAGACCGTTACTAAAACTGGAAGATTTCACATGCGAAATAGAGGAATAAGCCAAGAATTTCTATGCAGGCATTATTGGCGCTACTGGTATGAAACTTGGGAGCAAGAGGCTTGTCTGCTACATGTCCACTCGCTTACTACTGGAGTATTCTCTTCATATCTTTAATTAAGTAGGGTTAGCATTCTGAAAGATAAATACACCTTTCTTTGTCTGGTTCAACTGCTAATTCAACAGGCTATCCCCCCTACTGGAAGGAAGGTCAAGTCTAGCATTATATATACGATCTATCTATGCATGTGTATATAAGGTTAAGGGCCCCCTCTGCCTTCAATCTGAGCGCACTTGCCAGAAAGATTCTCACGGGCAACAAGTACATTGGGGACCAGGTATGCCTTATTATATAGGAAATCCCCCTTATTTTGTCAAATACGAGATAACATACTTGACTTTTCACAAACGTTATCTCGCCACGGGCAAATACTTTATATGTGGGACTCCGTTTACTAATAGGGCATTCATCTAGAGGACTTCTTTCGTAAGCAGTTTGCAGTACACTCACAACATCAAACTCGCATCATCCTTTCGCCAACAGCTAATTCTGCTTTCTCTCCCTACTTGTTCTAATTCTAATATAGGCGAGCTCCTCTAGAACGTCACCTTCGTTCGTTAATTTCACCACTCAAATAGCGGGCTTTTCCCTGTATCGAAAAAGGACTCCAGTATTAGTATAAATTCTTAATATCCTCAAATAAAATAGAGGTAAAGCGAAATAGATTTTTTCTTTATAAGATAAAACTCATTTACAACAAAAAGCCGGTTCTACTCTCACTATATTCATTCCGCTCGTTCATTTCGAGCCAACCCGCTTTAAAGTAGTTTGGGCCTCTCCCCGAGTCCACATCTCTAACTATCACAGGAATTGGAAATTGCTACGTTTTTAACAACAACAACTCACTTGCTAACTCTTTCGCTGCTTTTTTTCAGAGGGCGAAGAATGGGTAACTGGTCCAGAGGAAGCAGAAAAATGAAATAACTGCATTCTACCAAAAAGGGAACCATAATCCTGCTTATAAGACTTCTAATATGTGAAATATTAGGAGAAGTTCACCCACGAA
>VHZZ01040692.1:0-16244 GCA_009801015.1 Silene noctiflora
GCAAGCACACAAATAGGCATGCAAATGACATGCTCAGATTGAAGCATCGACCATAGGAATGAGTTCGAGCTAGCAGGGGAATCTCATTTAACGTGCAGCGGCTCAGTCAAAGGAATCACAAGCGCTAGCAGCAGCCTTACGCGTTAACCACCCACATGCATAAGGAGGATGCTCAATAAAGGAAAAAAGTGTGTTCAATGCTTAGCCCAGTTCGCAGATGAAACGCGCGCATTTATCATCTCTATTTACGTATAACTGGGGAGGATAGCCCTTTGTGAATCATACCAGCTGAGGACAACTGAACGTAGCTTTTTTTCCCTTTATGAAAGAAGGACTCACCTGTTGGGTCAGTCTCCTCTCGCTACCATTCGAGTTTACACTTTCTCTCCTAGCCTTGTCCTGTACCAGATATGCGAGTTCCTTCGGACCTCATCCTAAGGTATTAAAAGCGGTCCCCCAGTGATAAGATTACTTTGGGCATATAGTCGCGAAATTACCTAATTCTATATGGCCGTCTCTTATCTTCGTTCCAATCGTGGTCCATCATTAAAGTTAACTCAAGTCGAGTCACTTCATACCTCGAGTGTCTGCTCAAAATGCCTGGGAAAGACCCTGTGGAGTCTTACTCGACCGGTAGTGGGAACGAGCCAACTTCTCTTTCCTCACCCTTAACGGTTGAGCTCTTCCGAAACGTGTACTTCGTCCCCAAAGAGTAACAGATTTCATACAATATATCACAGGAAAGTTCAATTGAAACATAGGAGCTTGAGGGGGCTGATGCAGAAGGGGTTAATGGTTTAATTAAGAAAATCAACTCAAATAACAATCGTCCAAAAGTTACTGTAATATAAAAGAAGGTGGTTACGCTTCTTGTCATTCAATTTGTTTTTTATTTCAATAGCTACTAATGTATTATAATGTAAGAGTGTTTTGACCTCACGTTGTCTAATTAATTGCCTTAGTCAATTCCTTATCTTCCTACTGGAGTTGTACCTCTTTTTTTTTTTACAAGAAAGCAGATCATCAACAACTGCTGCACTTTCTATATTTATAGGATCAGCTTGGCTTCTTCATCTGCAGTGTCCCCCCTTTCTTTGTCGATCAAACGCATCCGCTTCAACTGATGCTTCCTTTTATTCGCCAACAGGAGCGTTCGCTCTACTAAATTTCTCTCTTTTTGTTATTTAAGTTCTTTTTAGTCACGTCAAAGTTATCTGAAACTCTCTCTTTATTTTTCTTGATGTCTTCTTCAAATTGTTTGGTGGGGAAAAAGCGTCCCTTTCAAGGGTAGGGGGAGAAGCATTGTCTGGAGATAAACTCGGAAAAAGAAGCTCCTTATATATTAGTTACTGCAACTGGAACGTCTGTATTCACCGACGCTTCCGATTCATATATAAGCTTTACAATATATGTCTTAGTTTCCGTTAGGTCTATTTCTGATGATCCTACCCTTAACTTTATGTATAAAGCTTTTCTCGGAGCATGTTGTCTTCCAAAGCCTTCTTTTCATTTCAAATGGAGCTTAGAGATGACGCTGTCATATATAAGACAAAAGTGGCCGGTTATCAGGAAGCACGTGATATCAATCCCTTAAGAGAATCCCCTTTGTTCGATCTCGTAATTAAATGAAAGAAATTCTATTGTTACTATTGGAGACACTACCTCCTCCCACTCTAGTTCTTAGTCGAGTATTTAATACCTCTCTCAAAAAAGGTTTGGGACAGAATTTCCCGGATTATGCTTATTAGAAAACCGCTTGACAAGCGTCATTTAAGCACAAGCATATATCATACTGAAATGGCAGAAAAAATCTCATCTAAGTAGCCAGCCGGCTCGGTTTTCTCTAAACTATGTAAATTGGTACCAAATCCCTATCTTTAAAACAGGGATCTTTCCTTAGCTCAAAGGAGCGCGCCACGTTTGCATTAGCTTTAAAAGATCTTGTTTTCTTGGGATGTCATTGAAAGGCCCTTTTAGCTTAAAAGGTGCAGACAGGGGATCATCAAGGGGCCGAGGAAACTTTATTTTAGCATTTTAAACAAGGGGACATATTAAAGGAAAGGGAGTTTGCAACTCCTAGAACAGAGGCTCCAAATGGTAGACCCTATAATCTTTCTAAAAACCTAGAATAAAGAACAAAGGGTAGTTCAGAGGCACTTTAGAACACAGACAGAAAGAACAAGAGCTAATGACGCCGTTCCTCAATCAGGGGGTGTCCTACTATGGTACGGTTGTGACGAGAAAGAGACTAGTTTGGAAAGCGCATTCCCATCTTCTTTGAATTAGAAAGAAAGGACGTGGCGCCCGTTTATAAAACAGATGCTCCAACGTAACAATATAACATAAGGGAAATATATATAAATATTAAAAGGTGCTAGCCTATTTAAATAAATGCCCCTTGTATTAGAATTATAAGAGAGGTAACAACTGGTCGCAGGGGATTTGACCCAATGAAATGGCTTTCTAGTGGAAGAGAGTCTAAATATCCTCAATAAAGATAGACATAGCCTGAAACCATAGCTGTGGGTGGAAAGAAATCATTCATTAAAGGATAAGGGCCGGATGCTTTACTATATACTAATTCTCTTCATATTTATTAGCCAGATAGAGCCCTCTGTATGTACACCAGGACGAGCTAACGATCAACTAACTCATCTATGTCTTTCTCATGCATTAGCATCTTGGAAATTCTCTTTCTGTATTTCCTTCGTCACGTAATTCTATCTTACGATACAACCAAACACTTTCTTCTCTGTCCTCAGTCTCGGCTATACCCGCACATCCACCGGATTGATCGCAATATCCACGGCGTACGCTTGTCGGCATACTCGTTTCGCTTTGCTACACTCGTTCCAACATCTCTCGATTCGGGATTTCGCCCGTTTGGTGGTTTTCTTGCTCCGGCAGCTAGGCTTCTTAGAACCCAGATAAAGCCCTTTTTTATAGGGGAATCCGCGTCTTTCAACGAATCACGTGCCAACACACCCTTCCTCACCGGGGCGTATCCCGCTGTCCTATTCCTTTAGTCTTTTATCAGTTACTTTTCCAGTCTTGTTCTTGAATTGTCCTGACCTTGTCCAGTGTACAGAGCAGTTAGATGGTAGGTCCCTCCAGCTTGTTCTTCTTTGTCCCTATCCGAACGTGGCACTTTATTTTTATTTATCGGCCTTTCTTCCTGTACTGACAGTTCTTTCAGTCAGTCCACACATCCTAGTGGTCAAACCTCAACGCATCCCCCCTTTCTAACGGAGCGAGTGAAGGAAGCAAGTGAACTAATCCGCGTACATAAAAGATTTCTCCTGATATCAAACTAAGGCATAAATCCTCTTCGGGCGGAGCTTTTTTCATAGTCTTCGTCCTTATTAAATACAAGAACCAATCAGGGTATCTCTAATGTCGTGTGGACTCACGCAAGACTTTACTTGACTCGCAAAAAAGGTAGAGTTGATACAGCTTTTGATTGAATTGAGTAGGTTCATTTCTTTTATTGCATTCGTTCCAGAGGAAGAATTCGTTTAAACGGAAACTTAAAGGATTGAGGATCCGGATTCACCCGTGCCACTTACTATTAAAAATAGATTAATATACCTTTGTCTCCTAAAACCTGTTTCAAAGAAAATATCTCTGCTTGCTCAGGACAAAGACTTTATATAATGGAAATTCCCAATTAGCGTGGCCAATTCTTCATCTTTGGTCGATTGTGCATCTTTTTAGCTCTTCGAAAACGAAAGGATGCCCCGCCCCAAACGATGGACCCTACGAAAATAAACCTATAAAGCCTTTAACTTTAGGACAGGTAGGACACAGCGTGCCATTCCTTAATCGATCAGTAGATCCAAAGAATGGACAGGATAATTGAAACCTGCCTGACCAAGAGCTCTAGTTTTTTAACTTTCTTTTATATTCATCAATAAGCGTACTACTTTCGCCAGGAACTGCTTCTTACTTATCTGAGTCCGTAAATACATTAATTTACTATTCTTGCCTCTGCTTAGGATGTAGTCTCTAGCTTTCCGCTTCATGGCCTTTTATGCTCACCGCGTTATTTTACTTTCAGAAGCTCATTCTAATTTTTAGGGAACGCGTGAGTGTAGTTTTGCTATGTCGTTAAGTAGACGGTCCCCCTTGAGGACTTCTTCCCTCGCCAACGGTCCACCTATCATGACAAGCGATCAACCCCTACCCTTCCTCTCTCATTCTTCGCCCTTTTCTTGGTTATGTTACAAAATATGCGCACTATAGATAGCCTCAGAGGTAGCAGGGTCGGGAACAACAGGATCATCAGGGATAGGAAGAACATTCATTCTTGAGTGAGCTTCAACAGAAATTCCCCCTTTCCTTATGAGGGCTGCTTCAACAGTCGCTTCAGAGGTCTTGGAATCTTCAAAAATTTTAGAAAAAAAAATAAAGATTAAGGGCGGGAGAGCCTTCTCTTTTCATACTGCAAGAGGGTCTCTACTAGCGCTGTAGCTGGACTATCCACTTAAGCCTGGAGCTTCCTTTGGAGTTATACCCAATTCTGAATATCTAATTAATTCTTATGCTATTTTAGAGGAGTGGTTTTATACTGGAGGGAGCAAACACTACACCATATAGATTAGATGAGATAAGTTAGTAGTTGATAGGGAAGGTACTTCAAGGACTCTACTATAAGATAACTAGGTCTAAAAGGTTAGAACGTCAGTGATAGACGGATGAAAGACTCACGCATTCTAATTAAGTAAGAAAAAAAGTCTACTTGCTTGTCTTTCCTATGCGTTATGGGATCAAGTTGACATATTCCCAGAAGTTTCAGAGGTAGATTCCGGTAGAAGCATCGTAATATAATATTAGTTATAAGCTTTATTATTTAGGAATTGATACCCAAGCATTAATTTTCTCTGAGTTAATCACTGTACTGCAAGCAACAAGAAGATGCACTAGACTGCCTTACCCATATATACTGGAATAGTATTAAAATACTAGAAAGTCTTAATTAACTTACCTACTTAGGGTGGTTTACTTAAGGTCTTTGTGCGTTTGCTTTTGCTACTGGCTCTTTGCAGTACAGGTTGGAGCGAAACCACTGACCTTTCTTGGAATGAATAAGCCGCGGGTATCTGGGTTAGCGGCAGATGAGTGCTCTTTACCGATAGTTAACATGGGATCCCCCAAGGTGCCCTTTTGTTAGCAGGACCCGATCGAATAGATGCTGTACTTTTGGCTGTAAAGTAAATGGGTTACCTTTTGGTAATAGACTATATAGATTTAATCTAATTCTATATATAGGATAGGTATGCCGATACCTTTGGTTCGAGTTCCGCTCCATATAATATAGTTAAGAAATTAAATTCACATTAAAGTCAGACCGACATGGCGGCGTAAAGTCGTGCGAAATCAAGAAGAAGAGATTCCATTCCTATATCCACTCTTAAAATCGGATAGGCTTCTCCAAACACTTTGCCGAATCTTCGGATGAAATCTTAAGGTCAGCGAACTTGGATGAAAGCTTGGTCAAGCTCCTTCTGAGCTCGGTTTCGGGCATGATCCTTCTCCCTTTCCCTATGGCTGTATTGAATCTTTTCTTTTTTAGGCAGCCTGACGAAATACGAGACTGTGCCTCTCTTTTTAGTCAAGATATATAAAACGTCGTTTCTATCTCGGTATCTCGTCGAATCATCATCGGTGCATCTCCCGACATTGCGTACACTTGCTTGGTGATCCTTTATTTTTTTAAGCTTCTTATTGCTGTTGCACCTAAAAAAAATAAATCTGTTCTCAGTCTCTTTTTTGGTCGAGCTACGATACGTCCAACATTCTCCTTCCTTCATTCGCTACTCTGTTATTTTTCTTTTTTGAAAATTCTTCGATAAGACCCCTCATGTTGAAAGCAACAATCCTTGCAGTTTGTGCGTGTGAAAGTCTTTTTCGAGGAGTCATAGCGTAGGTGAATTCTCCTTTGTTTGAAGAAAGAGTGGGGACATGTCATAACCGGAGAAGTGGACATATTTGGGCAATCAGCATCCAAACGGAGTTCGCAGGTTAAGGATGGGTGGAATCGTGGATTGGTCGCAAGACTGACTTCTTTGATCGAACAGCACGTTTAATTTATTATAGCCCCCTGCCTTGTCTTCAAGGGTTAATTGTGCGATTTGCTCCCGTAGTAGAGTAAGTACGTAATTCACCAAGCAAAGCCATTCCCGGGGCCCTCCTATATATTCTTATAAGCTATTTATACATTAGGAGATGCGTTAATGACCGAAAAAGGCTAACTTTCTGTTCTAGTATATACATAGTACAGGGTCGTTATCCGGTGTTCACTCACATATAGAGGTAACAAATCCAGGCTTTTCTTATCTTAAAGGAAACTTCCAATGGGAACGATTGTGCTTTTGAAGCGTTTAGAAGTCCTAGCTGGTCTTGAGTGGTACTATGCTTATCTTGCATACTCTTTAAGGTTCTAAAGCCTTCCTACCCCCTTTAGTCAGGAGGTTCCCTTTTTCAGATGAAATACGAATGAAAGAAAGGAATCCCGCGTTTTGACGACTAAACGTTTCCTTTCCATAATAAACTTTCGAACAAAAGTCTTCCTTTTATTATGGAGAAATGTATAAAAACAACAGCGGAAGACCCGATCCCTCATAAAATTGGGACTTTACCTGTCTTCCAGTCTTAATATCTTAGTAGGGCGCGATTTCAACCAGTGCATTTGGGCGGACATAATAGGTCTCAGGGAGCGCAGCTTCATTTGCTCCTAAAATCTCTTTTGAGAGATGCAGTCTTACCTTTCTTTCGACCCTTCAAAGGCCCCGCTTATTGTAGTATTAGACCTCGTCGACAACAAAAACCAATCCCCGGAAAGACCCCCACAGAAGATGATTCCCAACGATCAGGACCAATCTTTAACGCAAAAACTGTTAAGTGAGCTTGTTGGCGAGTCCTTCGCTATTGCCCCCTACGTCTGAAGGGTCATTTAATACTCTCTTACAAGAAGAAAAAAAAAAATAAGTTACTTGGGCTATTGGACTGCCTCCTTGTTAAGGAGTGGGATGTGGACGAGCGACAATGAACTCAGGTTTAGCTTAAAAACTGCATATTCAAAGCGGCTTGATCAACGGCTAAGCCTTTCCCTTGTCCTAAAACGACGTGCGAATGATTTACCTCTATTTGGGTGTAAGGTCTAAGTGTTCATAACATCTCTTTCTAATTAAAGAACATATCTTGATGAAGATCCTACTATCTGGAATCTTCTTCCGCGGCTTTTCGTCTTTTTTGCTTCTTTCTTTTATGGGTTTGGGCGCTCTCAGGGAGCTTCCCTTGGATAAGATCCCCTTTAAATAGAATAATAATATAAGAGGGGGATCATATCCAATGACTTATTGAGCATCTTCATTACTGGCTTTCGTGATAACCAGGACAACCATTATGCGCCGCCAATCCTAGGAAATGAGGTTGACAGTTCTTCTCCCATTGCTCGCGTAAACACCCCCGCTTTCCTATAAAACGCGGACAGTGCAACCGCACGCTGCATTCTTCCCCTCGCTCAGTCAAAGGAGCTCTCTCTAACCACTGGTGGTCAAAATTTGGCTTTCCAAGCCCAATCCTAAAGTCGGGAGGTAAACCAGCTGCTAAAGATTCTTTGGAATTTGGAAATGGAATGCGGTGATTGATGAAAACCCTTTCCTTTTTCTTCTTGTGGTCGAAAGGCTCTTAAGTAAGTAATGGGGCACTTCGATTGCTAGCGAGCAAGTCGTTTTCACTCTCGCTTGAGCCAACTTCTCTCGCCAACGCACTCCTTTTTTTCCACATACTTCAATCGTTGGTAGAATTTTCCCCTAAACGTGTGCTTCGTTCAATCCCCGTTAACGCGAGAGGACTCTTTGTATTTATAATTAAGTTAGGCGTATTCGGACACTAGCCGTCTTTGTTGGAGCTCCATTGATAGCCGTAAGGGGGAATAGGTCGCCCTGTAACCTACGCTCTATGGCTCGCTTCTTTCTTTCTTTCTCTCGCTTAGTATGAGAAGTGGGAATTCGGATCATTAAAAATTATTTCCAAAATAAAAGCAGAGAACAGCCCCGGTTCCTTGCCTATCTATTTCCGGGGATTTATCCCTTTTTAATTTAACGTTGAAATTGTACGCGAATACATGGTCAAAAGTGGGTGGGTTCGGCTTCCTTGGAACGAGGACTTCCCCAAAACACAGGTATGAAATAGCTCTACTATAAAGGGAGAACAGGGGATCTTAGAAAGGATAACTACCCTCTTCTACAATACAATCAAGAGATGCGACTCATTCTTTTTCCGCTTTTCTGCCGCCCCCACTTCGAAGGTTTTAATTTATGCTTTAACTAGCGCATTGAGGAGATGCAGTTTCCTCGAATTGTCTTATTCTAATAATATTGTTCGTCCCTACCTAAGAAGGGCTTATTAGTAGGCGCGGTTTCTCTTTGGTTCTTACTTTCAAATGTGTCATCTAGAAGAGACCTACTGGACAAGGCAAATAAATGGGGTCGCTGCTGAGTTCCTCTTTCCGTTTCACCTCACGTAAAAGTCTCCCTCTAGAGCTCCATACCTTGAGCCCTTCTTTAATTAAGGGATGCGCTGTATCATTACTATCTTATATACAATAAGAAAACTGTGAGCAAGAGAAAGACAATCACAGGAGTCGGTAACCAAGCAATCAAGAAAAAATCGTGGGCAGTAAAACAAGTAAGTCGGCAAGCGTAGGAAGCAAGGGAAAGTATGTAGCGAGAGTGTTAACTGAGCGAGTTGGCCGTTGCGTATCCTATCTCTTAACTATTAAGCCAAATCGTTTTGAAGACTCATAACCAGGCTAAGCCGGTTTGCCAAGACGCCAAAGCTCCATCTGCAGCAATTTACGCATCTAGGACATCTGCCTCCGGTTTAGTTGTTCCGAAAACTTGGTTATCCCGCTCTAGTTGGAAATCTTGTTCTGGAAAGAGGTGGGGATAAACCGAGGGAAACTGCAAGCCTTGAGGTTTAGGTTTAAATGTTTTGAATTTCATTTGCGTGATACGCTTTTCCTGTTTCAAGCTTTAAGACAGGGCTGGTCCATTATCATGGAGCAGATAGAGCCATCCTTATATTATATATGGTGGGATCTGTCTATCCATGATCAACTAAAGCTTCTCTTTCATCATGAACACGACTCTCACCTTTATATATATATTATAATATTAAGATTACGAATGACGCGATTGATGATTCGCTACTTTGGGATGAGAACATCTCACCTATTCGACAAAGAAAAAAAAAGCAGGCAAATAGCAGCCTTCCGTGAAAACAGTGTTCGGATCAAGCTGACCTATGAAAAGAGTCACGTAGCATGTTAGGTCCCGCTCCCGATACATGAGAGTTCTTTCGCGTATTAACTTCACCCGGCATAAAGAACACCCGCCAGCTTGAATAAAATCTTCTTATCTCTGGTTTTTAAGAAGGTGTATTAGATGCATTCTCACCGGTATACCAATCCTATCTCACCTCATAAGGGAAGAATTTTCTATGAGATACTGCTGTTGACGTAGAACATTTCGGGGCTTCTGAACCAGGTAAAAGTGATCCATATATTAAGAGAGGTCTACTTTCTACCGATTTAATGTAAAGAAATTTTCTTTTTTACAATATTAAAGAAAAAAATAAGGATTATACTTTGACTTTGCTTCGAATTGAAATAGAATTCTTGGCCCAAATGCACTCATACTCTTTTACGTAAGAAATGAATTCTCCGCTGTCTATGGCTTTGCTGTTCACTCAGGACAAGATGTAAGTCAGTGTGCAAGTACTTTTATAGTATAGTATAATTAGAGTCTTATTATAGTTCAGTTGTAACTTCCTTTCATATAATAAGTAAGCAGTATAACGTGTATGATAGGAGAATGAATCTCTGGACTAGAGGAGCTCTTTCTCCTTAGGAGAAGGATATGAACAATCAGATTATGAAGGCGCGGAAGCACCTGTTCATCGGTTGGCTGTTGGTGGATCAAGAAGTTGGTAATGAGGTAAACAACTCTCGGGAAACTCTATAGGATGCGTTTACTGGATAAGAAGAAAAGTAAAGGACCGACTCTTCCATAAGTTTAATTTTAATGTTTGGAGTAATTGATGGAGTACCCGTTGTCCACAACACAGGGTTTTATAGCTCATTGGCTTTGGCCGGCATGGCACAAAAACACTGACTTAGTTTGGCGCTGCTTCCTCCTCGCGCTTTACTTTAGAAGGCTACATCAGCTGACGCCCTAAAACTTCCAATAACCACTACGATAGGCAACCCTTGAGGAGCCTTTTTCCCTGAATAAAGAGATCTATTTTTTTTCTTAGTGGATCTTCCTGACTTTAGGTTTGGGATCTATCTACCAATCTCTTGCGCTGGATGAGAACAATTACTTTTTTACCAATTCCTGGGGGGCAATCTAATAGAATTCCCCGTAATAAAGAAGTTTCCAGGGTCTTTCTTATATAAATATACGCTTATTTGGGCTGTTAGTACTGCTATTGAAGACGCTTCCCTTAGCGCATAAGTGCAAACGTTATAAGGAGCTCCTTAGTGTAGTTGGTTTTAGAAGAAAAACCTATTACTCTGTCCTGCTGGTATAGTAAAGCATCTCGTTCGTCTGGAGCAAGAGTAGTCCCCGAAACACGCAGGGAGTTATGTTCCATAAGTAACTAGTCTCTTAGAGTATTGCATTCTTATTCCAATTAAATTAGTAGATCAGCTCATTAAACAATTGGAATGCTTTAGCTTGCTCAACTACTAATAAAACATCAGTTAAGCAAGAGGATCGCCCATCAAAACCTTATCCGATACCTAAATTAAGATAAGTGTGTTGTAAGAGGTAAGTGCTCCTTAACGAGTTAAGGAACCAAATGACATATATTAGTTAGAAATGATATCTAGTATTAAGCGGGAGTTCTCCCTTAAGAAAGGGAATAGGCGAATACGAGACCAACTAATGGTGACAGAGAAGTCTTCTACAATAGACATATAAGCTCTTTGCCCACGATTGTAGGGGACCACTTTTCTGTGTACTGGGGAATGCTATGGCTCTAAATTAGCTTTCCTCTAAGGATTAGATATATTGCCGTAGAAGCTCAAAGAGATGCAAATCTCACCTGTTAAAGATTAAGGGCCTCTCTAATAAGGTAAAGTAAAACTAGAAAGTCATCCAGTGTTATAGAAAAGACTGAATCTCGTGGTATAACCTTGAAGATATTCTACTATGCCTTATAGTAGTAAAAGAAGGCGCTATTAAATATGTTCCGCGATACAAGAGTCTATCCAAAAGTAGTAATGGTATAAGAAAGTTAAAGTAAGAGTGATTCCATCTCCCGTATACGCCCTAAAGAAAGAAAAGCGTCTTACAAAAGTTATCTTGTTCGGGGAAACTGCATGCTTTAAGTTAAACGGGGGCTTATGGTCGGATGAGACATCGCATAATTATCTTCTTATACATAATTATCTTCTTATAGTAGTCTTTCCGTCTTCAATAGAATGCGGTACACAAGTTAGTCTATATGAGCGGAATTGCCCTACCTTTCCGGAGTTAGTTATAGGGCTCGAGATGACTATACTTTCATCTTTGCTTTTAGTCGAAATTGCTTAATTATAAAAGCGTAAGAGAAGAGGAGATCTCAAATCGTATCATTCTTCAAAACCAACAGGGTCCTTTAGACTTGAATCTTGGTTTGATCTATGCTTCGGCCAGTCCGATCCAGTTACGCGGTAGACACTACCATCTTTCTGATGTTTATGGAGCTTACCTTGGCTTGGGCAATCATATACACACCCTAATCCTAATACAGTTGCAGAGGCGCATTCAGCAGACATTAATGTACTAAGTAATAAGTTAAGTATGGTGCTCTGCTCACCCCTAAATTCCTCCGACCTGAAGCAGGTTATAATCTATAGAGTCCAAAACAGCTATTTAATGCTAATATATACAAATTAAGAAGACTAAGAGAGCAATGAATGCTGCCTTGCTTTCTCTTCGTCAACTGTAATCAGCTCGAGGGACGACATCTTTCTCTTTAGAAAGAGGTTAGTCTAACTACAAGTAACTTCTCTAGATGCAAAAGAAAATGGATTCAGATTCTTTTTTTAATCTATAAAGGAGCGTGTAGACCTTTTCTGCCAGAAATTAGAATGAGTCGTGTAAAGGCATTCTATGCTATGAACTACTTTCTAAACCGAAAKATTTTTCATTTGTTGAGTATAAGTCTGCTGTGCAATGGTTCTGTTCATTCTTCTCGACCATATGAAACTAAACCGTACTCATTACCACCATTACCGGCGGTTGGTATGGCTGTTGGTGAAATTGTAAGTCTTAGAAATGCCAAAGAATCCGTTCTATCAATTAGAAAAGAATATATAAAAGGTTTCAAGTATGAAAGAGTACTTTCGGGCATGAAGGCGGTCTTTCCTACCACTTAACTTTGCTTTTTCTCTTCCGTTGGCATCTGGCATCAAAATAAGTAACTCGTCCTTCCCGAGGCGAGAAATGGAATCAAATTTAAAATAAAACGGGGGTGTGCGGGACCTTAAAGAAAAAACGTGTCTTTCGCTAAGGAAAGGCTTCAGTCTTAAAAGAAGGCCCGGTTCCAAGGGCATGAGTTAACTGATGGGGCTTCCTTCATTAGGGCTGCTATGTCGACACATACACGCAAAAGCCTACCCCTTGACCTCTTTCCTCCGGTTCGTCAGGAAGGGGCATAAGAATCCACAGTTTATGGCGTTCTCGGGCTAACGATGTATCAATGTATAGGGCGGATGCTCGGTAAATAACCTTTTTCACGTCAGTTTCTTCCCATCGCACCAACACCAAAAATTTCGCTGGCATGATTTGCTTCTTAGCCCCCATCATATACTATACTGGGTCTTCGTCGGCATCTTCTTTGTTTTCTAGTCCGAATGCATTGGCTTTGCCCGAGACCGTTCTAAATGTAATTAATTATGTAAAGTTTTGGGAACAATGAAAAGCGATTCCAGTATTCCACCCGGATAAGAAGGTACAGCATGCGCCCTGCCAGAATGGCCTTTTGATCGGATCGGACAATGATAGCATCTGACTTCATTCCTAATACCAGAAGAGGAGCGTGACCTTCTTCTCTTAACTTTCAAGTAGTAAAAGACAAAGAGCTTTGCTCACTTGCTGGCGTGGTCGTTAGAATGAGAGAGGTTGTTTATGAAAGAAAAGGTCATACATGGGATGGATACCGCATAACCTCAAAAAAGAAGTAAAAAAGATTTTCTTCTTGATGAGCTCCTTTGTCATCTAAAAATGGAAGAGGCTAAGAAATTCCTGTAAAGGGGACTTCATCATTCATACTGCAAGCTTGTTCGTGAGCTTAGTTCACGTATGTATGAAAAGGGAAAACGCGGAGCTCTCTATTTCTTAGTCGAGTGTAAACAACCTCACTTTACTTACTTTTATTTTTTATATGCTAAGCTAGCTAGCTTTTTTTATCTCTTTACTTAGGTTCGTCCGTGAAGGAACAGAAGGAAGAACTTTTGATGAGTCTTTTGTTAGCTGGGAAGGCCCAAGCCTGGCTGGCATTACTGGGATTCTAGCTTTTATTCCTAAGGAAAGGGGTTAGTATGTGCCTTGCTTTTCTCCTAGGTAGGTAAGATCTTTCCTTATTCGACTTATCCATAGGATTCGGGGATTAGGGGAAAGGAGCCAAAACTTAACTACATTACTAGACTGGATTCTCCGGAACTATGCCGCCAGCATATAGCATAGGTATTTCATTCTCTTATCTATAGGCAATGGCATTGTCAACAGCCTGCTCTAACGTTTGAAGAGTCCACAACCCGCCTCTTTAGGTTTTAGGTATGATCAGTACTTTAATTAATGAAAGATAAATTTAAACAAGATTTTGTAGTAGGTATAGCTCATCGGTCCGGCTTACGGTTCACGATCAATAGAGCTGTGTCACAGCAAAAGAAAGAAAATGCGGCAAGTTTAATGTTTAACGTAAGTTCGATCATGATTGTGTGCAAGTGAGGAAGAGTAATAGTCGGCAAGTCCATCAGGCTCGAAACCGATCTCACAAGCTGATTCATGATGTTTGAGGTCGGTCAAAGATGGCTATTCAACCATTCACCTATGCTCATCGATGTCTGAATAATGAAATTCGAGACTAAGAATGACGCCTTAAACCCCCTGAATTCTCGTTTTTGATAACAAAAGCACCAGCTGGTAGGAAATGTAATGTTCGAAAATGCCAATTTAGTACTAATTAGTACTAAAAAGTGATTACTACCTCAAAGCAAAAGTTTCGTTGATCAGTGGTATTTCTCCACAATCGGCTAAAGCTGCTTCTTCATTGGTGCCCTCTGATCGTAACATTTGCATCTGAAACCGTGAATTCTAAGGAGTTCATCCCTTAGTAATTTAATTGTTGATGCTGATTTTACATATTAAGATGCGTAAGTGGCTGCTGTATCTAAAGGACAGAGAAAGTCGAGACGGAAATTCTTGGCTATCCCATGCTAAAGAAAGGCGATACTTCTCCCATACGCCAGCAACCGGTGCAAAGCTTCTTTCTTCGACTACGTTTTCGTCTGGGTGGAAAGAAGGAGGTCAAGTCCTTAACCTTTGATTGGGGACCGGTACCTTATCTTATACGTCAAGGTTGGGGAACCCGGGAAAAAGAGGGGCATCTTCCTCGTCCTTTTGATCATATCTCAACCTATGAAGAAAGAAGAAAGTGAAATCCCCCTTTTCTGAGAGCTCACTTTAATTAGTCTTTCCCTGGGTACATTATTAGCCCAGGAAGACCTTAAGCACACCCTTAATGAAATTTATATGGCATTAAAAGCGATGATAGGTCGAAGCTACGTACGTGTCAAGCGAGCGGGATGAAGTTTCTGCTCACAGCCAACTAGCAGGCGATTTCAAACCCAGCGCAGCGAGCAAGAGAGAAAGGCACAATGGTAGGAATGGTAGTCGGATCGTGGTGCCGATCCATAACGGGCAAAAAGATTCTTCGAGCCCTCATATTAGAATACGAGAAGAACGATGCTCACAACATCGAAGAGAGCCAAAAGCTAACACATCTGAAAGTGCGTCCCGGTGACCTCTTAACTTAAATGGAGCATCCATCTGCCCTCCTCGATACCTTGGCAGCAAAGGAATAAGCCCTATCTAATAGAATAACCAAAAAGCTCTCTAATGGGGCATTGTCTGTTATATGTCACTGTAAAAGGACTCGTCAAGTGCTTCGTTTCGAGGCAAATTGGCGCGTGTAATTTATTCCCTACATCTGTTCCCACGAGACCAATCAAGATGTGATGTGCATTAAGTCAGCCACGCGAAGAGGTGCTCTTATGGGCATTTCGGTCATTAACCTCTATTCTTTAAAACTATATAAGGGCTTAGCTAAGCTTTCCCCTCTACTTGTACTATTGCTCACCCTGTAAACTTTCCCGCTCTATACTATAGTTTAGACCCCGTCTTCGTTCCTAAACAACCTAAAAAGTTTGGCTGGAAATGGTTTGAACAGTAACGTTATTACTGCCTCTTCCTCTGACTCATGTGACTCGTGTTATTGTACTGTTCATTCCTATGGCCAATCCATAAGTAAATGGTTGATTGCATCAGCTGTAGCTTATGCTTGTGATTCCTCTTCCAATTAAATTAAAATTAAAATAATTCCAGGGTTCTAGCTGGAAAAGCTTCGCCGTCTTCCACGTTTTAAGATTTTCTTCCCTTTAGTACTTTTGTAATAATAGCTGCTAATTTGGCTGCTATATGGGTTCATTAGCCAGACTATTGCAGATTAAGATTTAAGATTAGAGAAAGAAAGGTAGGATAATGTGTGTACCTGACTCACCATCACTACAAACTTTCACTGCATCCGCTTCGGCCGCGAATGCTTTACCATTTGCTGGTTCAGCCGCACTATCCGTATCAGTTAAAGCTGCTGCTTCCTTTTTTTCTTTTGAACTGGTTTTTCTTCTTGATCCGATGATTGTTCTCCTACTAGGACTGCTACTATCTACTCTAATTATAAAAGGGCCGGGGGGCAAAGAACTTTTCTTCGACTCATCCTCATCTAGACTGGGTGAAGATGGAATAGATGCTTCTTCAACGGAAGCTTCCTTCTCAATACTAAATAGAATCTTCGTCGTTTATCCCTCTTTAAAAGTAGATCATCTCTGTAACTTGTTGAATTTGAAACTTGAGTCTAGTCTCCGCCCTGACTTTGTAAACAACGGTTCTATGATTCTTCCTTTTTTTTTT
>VHZZ01040693.1:0-16220 GCA_009801015.1 Silene noctiflora
AAAATAGGCATGCAAACCTATTGATCTTGTGAAGACCAACAAGTGCATGCATTGGCTCCCCTAATGGCACCCCTAATCCACCGGTTTTCCCATGTAGGTTAGAACTTTCTTAAAAGAAACCATTTTTTAATATTGTGATTTGTCATTTTTCTAAGTAATCAATATCGCTCTTGAGTATTTTTATTATTAAGTAAGTATTTCTTTGTTTATTTTATTTGTTTAGTATATTAAGCGAATCGATACGTATTAGCGAATTATATTATTTGTAATAATATGATCAATATCGGATACGCTAAATAGAGTGTATTACGAAATCTGATAACCTTGACTATAACATAAGTGGCCATATAGGAGGTGTGACGCCCCAAGTCGGAAACTTGGTCGTCTATCTGCTTGCTCATCAACCCTGGGACTAGAGAAAGGGCGAAGCCAACTAATCTCAAGTGTTGGCCATGTCAGGGCTTCACAGATCATCAAGTGTTACTCCCAAAAACGCACTTCCTCCTCAAGAACTTCTTGATGATCTCTGCAGGTTCTTTATCCTTCTCTCTCTATGATTTAATTTATGAGTTTCCCCATCATTCCGGGTAGTTCAGTAGGTTGTGATCGGGTTAATTGATGCTTTTGATCTCGTACTGGCGTTTCTCAACTTGATTAATTAAACAAATTGATATTAGTTTTCTTAGAGCGACATGCCCGGTAGTAATTTAGGTATTGGTGTTAATGCTAGACTCTGTGTAGATGTCGCTGTGGATATGTTTGCGATCTTAGAATGTTCATCGGCTAATCCTTTGGCCTCGAACAAATATGCTTACTCTTTTTAATCTTTCGTTTCGTTTACAGTCGTTTTGTCTTGAACGTCCCAAAGGAAGATCAACAGTCATTCGAGAGGATTTTGTTTCTTGTTGAATACGCACATTGGTTTTATGAAGATAATACAGTCGAGAACAATCCTTCCTTGAAGTCATTTACTCTCAAAGAATTCACGTCTCTCAGTATCCTTTCTATTCTGAAAACTAGTTTGTGGGGGAAAGGGAGGTTGCTTAAGCACAATGGCAAAACATATACATGTTGTGGTTTGTTCAAACTTGTTTTTTCTATAACTACTTGTAGTGTTCAATAGCTGTGAAGTTTTGAAGCCCTATGTTCCTCACATTGATGACATATTCAAGGACTTCACTTCCTACAAGGTTCGGGTACCTGTCACTGGAGCAATCATTCTAGATCAAACATATGAAAGGGTAATGTCTATAACTTGTCGTTTTATTTATTATGAGGTGGAACCGAGTAGCTACACAATACTTATATGCCTAGAGGAATATATACTTTTTCTCCCCTTTTATTGTCAACTAAGGCCTATTGATCTTCTTGTGTGACTTCTATGTGCTGACTCCAACGGGTTGCAAGAAATATGATTAATCTGGATGCAGGATATTTTTTCAGTTTTCATTGCTTAAACGGCCTTACTGATGTGTTAATGAACTGAGTAAAGCCAACCACTCACTTTAATAGGCGGTGTGAACAGTTTTTGGTAAAAAGAAAGTAGTTGTTTTTAGAAGATAAGACCTGGATGATACGTATTGGCCATGTTTGACATTTTGCGACTAATCCACGTTAATGTTGTTGTTGGTATCAATTGTGTGCAGCTTTCCATCTTCAGATCCTCCTTATGGCCACTTAATTATGCACGTCTTTATCCTAACGGAACTCATCTCTTCCGATTTCCAAATGTCACAAAATTTTTATTTTTTACTTCGGTATGGAGGGTCAAATGTTTAGTTTATCTGGCTCTCGTATGATGCTAAATTTACATAGTGGCCAAGTTCATTCAACATGTAAATGCTTGCATTCAGCTTGATGTAACAAAGCATAATTAGAAACTCTCTCTGTCATACTTTAACAATGTGAAAATCTAGTGCAGTGCTTATTGGTTAAAGGGTGGAAAGGAACCAGCTGGAGTTTTCCTCGGGGCAAAAAGAACAAAGATGAAGAAGATCATGCGTGTGCCGTCAGAGAAGTATACTGTCTCTCATGTTACATTTATCTCATTGTTATAGTTCTATTTTTATTATGGAAGATATTTTATGATTTGGATAGATTCTGCTTACTGCATCTATTATGCGTTTTTTTATACAATGTCCAGGCGATTATTGCTTGTGACTTGGCTGAATTTTGTTAAAGTCTTACTGGAATATCATAATTGGTGCATACATGATAGTGCTTCCAAAAGGACATTACATCTCGAAGATTTTCATAGTAAATATCTGTTATTTTTAAGGCCAAAGTCAAGGGAGAAGGAAGAGCTAGTGTGAGATTTTTCTTTGTTGTCAACGTCTTGTCATTGGTTGAACTTTTGTCTTTTGAAAAATATATCTATCAAGTAACAAGATTTGTACCTGTAAGATCCTCTGCATTTTTATTCTGATTTACCAGCCAAACATAACATATTTGCTCCAGTAAAGAGTCCAAGTTGCATCATCAACATCTATACTATATGAACAAATCGCTTTGCTGACCTTAGATGCACTCTGAGATTGTTTTAAATCAGTTTGGTGCTGAATTTACAGTTTCCTGTGCCCTTGCAATACTTGCCTCATCCAAAATTCTGCCATTCGTGATTTCTTTGCTCTGTGTTTCTGTCATGGGTACAGGTTTTGGAGGAAACTGGTTTTGATGTCTCTGAACTTCTTAATAAAGATGAGTTCATTGAAGTGATATTTGGACAGCAGCGGGTGCGCCTTTACATTATTGCCGGTGTTGGTGAGGACACTTCGTTT
Organism: Silene noctiflora; assembly: GCA_009801015.1. NCBI lineage: Eukaryota > Viridiplantae > Streptophyta > Magnoliopsida > Caryophyllales > Caryophyllaceae > Silene > Silene noctiflora. Next base: position 2,778 of record VHZZ01040693.1, read on the forward strand.
GCACCACTTACAAAAAAGGAAATCAGTGTAAGTTCTTTCCTCTTTCCTCTTCATTCACCCATGATACCCCTTTCTCTCCAGCCAGCATCTCACAGTTCTCGTTGATGTGTTAAAATATGTTTCATTGCCGCTCCTTGATTTCTCCTTCTATCATCACCATTTTCCACCCGTGTACTATTTTGCTGGAAAAAAAAATTGTAGTGGAGTATTATGTTCATGTATATTTTGGACCTCTGGTTCTGTTTTGCAACCATTTTTTTAATTGTTGTGAACTCTGATATGAAATACTTCTGCTGACTAATATATTGCTCTTTTTCCATTACTAAAGGAGCAAAATACATTATGTTGTTAGGCTCTCAATTATGATAATGATACGAATTCAATTCGCGGAATAGAACTCGCAAGTTGCAGCGGAATCAAGTAGAACTCGCAAGTTGCAGCGGAATCAAGTAACTGAACAACATTCGAAATTGTTTGCTTTTTGGGTTTTATAAGATTTGAACGGTTCTCTGTACTGTCTGAAAGTGATTGGAACCAGTAAATTTAGGATAGAGCGGACCGTTCGTACTAGGTACGGGCAGCCCTTGGAATGATTGGGATAGAACCTTGTTGAATAAGACCTATTACTCAACTAAGGAGGGTGAGATCAAGACCTATTGATCAACAACCCGAGAATCGATTGAAAAACGCGTTTCAAACAAACCAGTTTTGTTCTCTAAGCAAGAAAACGATTTAATAACACAAGTTTGTTTGTAATTTTCTGAATCATCTTATTGTTGAAAACTCTTGGCCTTATATAGGCAGCCAAGACTCGAAATCCCAGCCAAGTGAGGAGTTGTCATCACTCCTTCACTAATTACAATCATAAAAGCAAGCAAAATAAAAGGTCTAAAGTAATTAAAAGCTTATTGAATACATTATTAGCAATAAGTAAATAAAAGATGATCATATAATTATCTTCAAGTGTAGCATCCTTGGTTTGTGTGCCGGCAACTCCTTTGGGCCGTGTACCAAATCGGTCCATTGCCTAAGAAAGCATGGATACAAAGCGAGAACGAAACAAGCCAAGTAAGAATCAACATTGCCCACATCCGTGCTCACTACCAGCTCATTATCCAAATCCAAACCCGAGTCATCGACTTGTCGCATCATCCCCTCTCCCTTGGAAAGGAATTGACCTCAATTCAGCTAGGCCATCGTCATCCAAGTAAGGAGAGAGATCCCCAATGTTAAATGTAGCGTGCACCCCATAATCACCGGGAAATTCTACCTTATAAGCATTGTTGTTGACTTGACCCACGATCTTGTAAGGACTTTCCGCTCTAGGCATGAGCTTGTTCTTTCGCTTGCTTGGAAATCGTTCTTTTCTCAAGTGCACCCAAACCAAGTCTCCAACCTCGAACACCCTTTGCTTCTTATTTTTCTTTGACTTGCGTTTATAGGCTGTATTCACGGCCTCAATTCTGTCACGGACCTGCTCATGTAGCTTCAACATTGCCTTCAACTTAGTCTCGGCATCTTTATGGACCAATTTTTCTTTTGGTAACGGAATTAAATCCAAAGGGAGATAAGGATTAATACCGTACACAATTTCAAATGGTGAATGACCCGTAGCACGAGTAGGCGACCTGTATAAGCAAATTCGGCATGAGAAAGTTCGAGGTCCCAATCTTTTTGTGTCTTGCTCACAAGACCACGCAACAACGTTTGCCCCATCCGTTTGCCCCATCCGTTTGAGGATGGTGAGAGGTACTAAACAACTTTGTACCCACTTTCCTCCATAATTTATTCCAAAAGTAGCTCAAGAATTTAGAGTCCCGATGATACAATAGTTCTTGGAATACCGTGCAATCTCACAATTTCCCGATAGTACAAATCAACAACATTTGAAGCATCATCGGTCTTATGGCAAGCAACAAAGTGAGCCATCTTCGAAAAACGATCAACCACCACCATAATAGCATCCTTACCACGTTGAGTACGAGGTAAAGCGACAATAAAGTCCATGGAAACATCGTCTCAAGGTCTGGTCGAGACTTGTAATGGAGTATATTCACCCGGCTTGACAGTGCTTTTTGAGATTTGACAAGTAACACACTTACCCACGATGTTCTGAACATCTTTTTGCATTCGTGGCCATAAAAAGTGTTCTTTGAATACCTCCAAAAGTTTTAGCAACCCCAAAATGGCCAGCCAGCCCATTTCCATCTGCCTTTCTAACAAGTAGCTCACGAATTGGGTGCTTTGGTACACAAAGTCGGTTCCTCTTGAAAAGAAACTCATCTTGGATCAAATACTCACCCTTGGCACCTGATTTGCATTCAACAAACAATGCCCCAAAATCCTCATCCTCTACATAGTAATCCTTCAAGGTTTCGAACCCCAAAAGACGAATATCAAGCGTGGACAACAAGGTATAACGACGAGATAAGGCATCGGTTACAACATTGCTCTTTCCATCTTTATATTTGGATGAAAAGTGAAATGATTGCAAAAACTCGACCCATTTTGCGTGCCTCGAACTTAACTTCTACTGCCCATTAATATACTTCAAAGATTCGTGATCAGAATGCAATATAAAGTGGTTTAGGACGAAGATAGTGACTCTGATAATCGAGAGCCCGAACGATAGCATAAAACTCCTTGTCATAAGTACAATAATTCAAGCGAGCTCCACCCAATTTCTCCGAGAAGTAGGCTATAGGTCTTTTCCCTTGGATCAANTAAGTACAATAATTCAAGCGAGCTCCACCCAATTTCTCCGAGAAGTAGGCTATAGGTCTTTTCCCTTGGATCAAAACAGCACCTATCCCCACGCCGTAAGTGGCATCACCTCGAAAGATTGAGTAAAATAAGATAATGCCAAGATAGGAGCGGTACACAACCGTTCCTTAATCATCTCGAAGGCTTGCTTTGCTGCCACGCCCCATTCAAATCTTCCCTTCACACTCCGTAATGGGGCTGGTTATGGTGCTAAAATTACGAATAAATCATCGATAGAAAGATGCAGTCCTTGAAAAGAACGTACCTCACTAACTCTTTTAGGTTTCGGCCATGATCGAATTGCTTCGATCTTTGAGTGATCGACCGAGACCCCATCCTTGGACACCACGTACCCCAAGAATGCCACACTCTCCACAAGAAAAGAGCACTTCTCACGCTTCCCATAAAGTTTCTGATTTCGCAATGTTTCAAACCCTTGCCTCAAATGTTCAAGGTGATCATCAACACTCTTGCTATACACCAATATATCATCAAGATAAACCACAACAAATCTGTCCAAGAAATATTTAAGTACCTCATTCATCAATCTCATGAAGGTGCTAGGAGCGTTAGTAAGACCGAAAGGCATGACGGTCTACTCATACAATCCATGCTTCGTTTTGAAAGTCGTCTTCCATTCATCACCCTCACGCATCCGAATCTGATGGTGCCCACTCCTCAAATCGATCTTTGAGAAAATAACCGAGCCATGAAGTTCATCGAGCATATCGTCAAGTCTTGGAATTGGGAAGCGATATTTGATGGTAATGTTGTTCACGACACGACTGTCAACACACATACGCCATGACCCAGAGCACATAACCCCTAGCTATTAACTCATCAATTTGCTTTTGGAGTTCTTTTGTTTCTTCAGGATTACACCGATAAGCAATAAGCAGATCGATAAGCAACCTTGTTTGGGAGAGATGAACCCGGAACAAGGTCGATTTGATGTTCAATGCCTCGAATAGGAGGCAAACCTAGGAGGCAAACCAGCTGGTAGCTCATTGGGAAACACGTTCCCAAACTCATGTAAACCGTCAATTGGACTAGGTTCCTGCAAAACAACTTTAGCACTCGAATTTTCTTTAGCAATAAGTAAATAAACTTGCTCACCATGATCGATAGCATGCTCTAACATCCCGTTCTCCAATCAACATAGCGGTATGGGTATGGGTATGGGTATGGGTATGGGTCTTTGGTTTCGGTGTTGTGTTTGAAATATGGACAACTTGTGGTGACATTGGTTTAAGCATAATTCATTTCCCTTTGTCTTTCAATTCATACTCGTTACTCCTCCCTCTATGCAACACATCCCAATTATATTGCCATGGCCGTCCCAACAGAATATGACAAGCATCCATGGGTATAGCATCACATAATACCTCATCAACATAAGAGTCCATAACCAAGCCAACACGGGACTCAGTGTCATCATCTAGCCAATGTAATGCATATGGACGGGGATGTTTAGTAGTCACAAGACCCATTTTTGACACCATTTCACTTATTCATGGAAGAACTGATTTCGCTGCTCCGAATTAGTAGGTATAGTCTTTACTTGTAAGGTTCACAACACCAAATTTGTGTCGTGAATAGGTGCCTCATAATCCTCTACTATCTCATCCTCCTCCTCACCTTCATTTAGTTTAAACAGTTCACCCATCTGCTCTTCCTCGACCAACAACTCTACACTCAATGGTAGACCTGACAAAAGTAACCCGACCCGATTGACCCGATCCGAAAAGGCTGATCCGAGACCCGAAATGACCCGAACTACATCACCCGAATGTGACCCGAAAACCCGAACTGACCCGACCCGAACATGATCGAGCTTTTTGACCCGTAACTGACCCAATTCGAAAATGACTTGTTCTAAACCACCCAACCCGAAAATGACCCGACAAAACGTAACTCTAATTGAACCGAAAAGAATTGAAATGACTTTTTCTCTCTTATTCATTGACCCGAAAATGACCCGACCAAAAATAATCCGACCCGCTTGACCCGAAACTGACCCAACTAATGACCCGAAGTAGACCCGAAACCCGAAATGACCCGACTTGAGTCAACCCGAATTAACCCGAAATCAATGAAAGACCCCGAACTGGCCCGACCCGAACCCGACCCGTTGCCAGGTCTACTCAATGGCCTCCCTCAAGGTCACAATTCATTTATTTTGGGCACGCATTTTGATAATGGCGGAAGCCTTGGCATTTGAAACAACGGACCTTGGACAGATTGGTCTCCTTGCTCGTGGTCCTAGGTGCCATGTTTAATGGTGTCGTGGCTTTGCTAGGACCCCCAAGGGTGGTGGACACGGATGAGGTGCTAGCTAGGTGTGTCAAGTTTAGAGGTTGTCTCGGTTTTGGTCCACGACTTATTCTTACCCAAATCTGAACTCGATCCTCCCCCATATTTAGACTTCCCTATATTTAGACTTCCCTTGTGACTTTACTTTCAAATAAAGACCACAAAGAGTATCAAAATCAGAATAAGGGTACAACTCAACAGTATTAGCGATGTTATAATTCAATATATTCGCTAACACTTAGTTTCCCTTGCCTCAAATCAGCAATCTTACGATATGTAGCTAACCTATGGGTCGTTGGTACATACCTTTTACGGAGTTTACGTTTCAAAGAATCGATCTTTTTCTTCCCCGAGCGCACCCTCTTGGCCTTCAATCCTTCGAACCATAGGGATGCTCCCTTGCTCATTTCAGAATTGCATACTTGCACCTCTTCTCATCATAAGTCCTTGAGATCTCGGGATCAGCCCCACCATCGAACTCAACGAACTCAGGCAGGCTCAAACGAACTTTGAACGGATCTGTCACTCTTTCACCACTCCTAGGCTGCCATCTTTCGTCCCTTTATTGCACGTTTCTCAAGGTAAGAATTTTCGAAATCCATAGGTGAACAAGGATCAATAGTCGAGGCTCTGATACCACTAATGATACGAATTCAATTCGCGGAATAGAACTCGCAAGTTGCAGCGGAAGATAACTGAACAACACTCGAAATTGATTGCTTTTTGGGTTTTATAAGATTTTGAACGGTTCTGTGTACTGTCTGAAAGTGATTGGAACCAGTAAATTTAGTAAATTTAGGATAGAGCTGACCGTTCGTACTAGGTACGGGCAGCCCTTGGAATGATTGGGATAAAACCTTGTTGAATAAGACCTATTACTCAATTAAGGAGGGTGAGATCAAGACCTATTGATCAACAACCCGAGAATCGATTGAAAAATGCGTTTTAAACAAACCAGTTTTGTTCTCTAAGCAAGAAAACGATTTGATAACACAAATTTGTTTGTAATTTTTTGAATGATCTTATTGTTGAAAACTCTTGGCCTTATATAGGTAGCCAAGACTCGAAATCCCAGCCAAGTGAGGAGTTGTCATCACTCCTCCACTAATTACAATCATAAAAGCAAGCAAAATGAAAGGACTAAAGTAATTAAAAATGAAAGGACTAAAGTAATTAAAAGCTTATTGAATACATTATTAGCAATAAGTAAATAAAAGATGATCATATAATTATCTTCAACTGTAGCATCCTTGGTTTGTGTGCCGGCAGCTCCTTTGGGCCGTGTACCAAATCAGTCCATTGCCCAAGAAAGCATGGATACAAAGCGAGAACGAAACAAGCCCAAGTAAGAATCAACATTGCCCACATCCGTGCTCACTACCAGCTCATTATCCAAACCCGAGTCATTGACTTGAGTTGCATCAGATAAAGTAAAGCAAAGTGGCTCACTAGTTTCGCTTCTTGTTATGTGAAATAGGAACCACTCAATAAATTTTTTGGCACTTTCCGTTATAGGACATTTGGAAGCGTCTCTTTGTGTTTTAATGGGTGAGACTGTGTGCGTCCAGACCCTTCTTACCCCGCCATTGGCGGGCTCTTTGAAGCAAGGGTATGATATTGTTTGTTATATTTAGCCTTTTTTGTTACGACATTTTAACAAAATGGTTTAGCAAAAGCAAGCATCCACTTGTTAATAAGCTTTTGGTCTGATTCTGATTACCATCTATTCCTTTCCTAAAAGGTTATTTGAGAATCAATCCACATTCAATTTGTGAATCAAGAAACTATGCCTCATTAAGGTAGATCATGTAAGTCCTGGTATTGAAGCCATGTACATTGACTGTGATACCAGTGTTTAGGCAACTTGTATTACTATAAATGATCTTTGTTTCCACTATTTTTGTGATTGTATTATCTCCTTGTTGTATAATCTGTTGAAGTGTTTTGTGGTTATTGAAGTGGTGATTGTTTTGGTACCATGTCATGATTAGATGTTTGCTGTTATGTGATCTCAGCATTACACATATTTGGAAAGACATTAGCTCCTTTGAGAGTTTTGGCCACCTGACGGCCATTCGAACAATTAAAGTTGAAAAATTGCCATCTAACTATCGCTTATGAAAGCTTTGTCTCCTTCATATTTGACCAGACACTTCATTGTCGACCAAAAAGTGATTTTTTTTCAACAATTAATGATGTCTGACACTCAAACCTGTGCTGTGTCCGACACTTGCAACTGGATCCACATAACGTAGACCTAAACAGTTTGTTTGTGATGCTCAATTCGGAGAGAAAGTTAGTGTAGGCATAAATTATGGATTGCAGAGGAGGGATGGGAGGAGTGGAGAAAGCTATTTAGGAGATGGGAGGGTTGGGAGAAAGGGTTATTTCCAACTCCTTGAAACTTTCCGAGAATTTAGTTTATTAAGAATAAAGGGAAATAGCTCCCTCATTCTTACCGTTCCTTCCCCTCCTCAAATAATATTTAAAGAAAAGTATGCCTGAAGTTTGAATTGTATCCCTTCCTTTCCATTTCCTTTTTTTACCCTATTCAAACAAAGGGTTAAAGACGTGTAGTCTTCATATGCTTACTTAGGTGTCACGCCCAATGTGGCAGTAGTTAAGGAGCTACACAGAAGCCTAACGACCGCATGTGTTCATATCTACTCCGATAAAATTTCAGACATGAAATGGACTTTCTTAAACAGATGAATCTTCAAGAGTCTCTCTAAGTTTAAGGTTTTTTTAATACAGAATGATCTGTTTATTAGTAGCCCTCTTCCTCTGTCTCTGAGGATACCTTGTCCTCTGTGTTTCTCTTTCTCTTAAAATATAATATGTTTGCTCAACAAAAAATAGTAGCTGAGTTTGTGTTTCTGTTAAACGTTCAGGAAATTGCATGGCAGCGACTAGACGATCTCCAGCCTGCTGGTGATGAAGTAATATCACGCAGTGTTGCAGGGCTTAAGCTTTACATGGTTTCTCCATTCTTAATGTGAGTCTAGTTTACACGTGTTACTCGGACTCATGTATAGGTGTGGACACGGGTACATATCCAAATGTCGTACCCTCGAAGAGTCAAATTATGAGACACGGAAATCGTGTCTTAAACAAGGATACTGGTATGGGGACACATCTTCAAAAAAGAAAATTAATTACACACGAGTATTTAGTTTCTAAAGTGAATGAAGTAGTTTCTCAAGTGAATGAAGATATGTTCGAGAGACCTAGCTTCATAATTGTCAAAAATCATACTCTATTCTTCGTATAGCCTTCCCTTCCGCTACTTTCGTCATGTAAATTGTCTTTAAGGAGAAGTGTTGGATAGGTAAGTGTTCCCATATCGGCTAAGGATCCTATACCCATATTCTTGAGTGTGGTGTTGGACATAGGTATGGCTCCAAAACTGAAGAGTCAAATTAACTTTGAATTTACATAATCTTTACGTTACACTTTCGTTTATTCTTATTGTCTTCTGTTCAAGCGACTTTTCAGGTCACTCAAGGCATGGATTTTGAAACATCCACCAGCAAATTCGTTGAAATATGATGTTTACCTTAGAGGTTTTTCTTTCTCTGACGCTTTCCATAAAGTTCGGTTAATGTTTACAAGGAGATATGAATCGAAGGTGTTGTTTAATAGACTCAGTAAATATAACATTACTAGTCTATCATAGCCTCAATAAAGTTTTTGCAAGATTCTATTTTCAATTGCGACATTAAATCCTTGTGTAGTAAAACTGGTTAGAGAAAAGAGAGTGCGAGTTGCAAAGAATTAAAGGGAGTAACAGCCTCTAGGCAGCGTGGTGGTGATGGGGATAGGCGAAGGGAAGAACAGCAAGGACTAGGAAGGAAGGAGTAGAGTGAGAATGAGAATGAGAATGTAAGGAGGGGACGATGATGATGTTCGTGGGAACTAGTGGGATGATGCAGTTGTCTATTTTGTGAATAGCAGTTTGAGTAAGTATAATGTTGGCGTTAGGACTATATGGCTAAGTGACTTGCCAAAAAAAACTTGATTGAAAGCCTTACTCTCTGACATGACAAAAAGATTAGAAAATATATAGATGCAAAATCCCATAATTTAAATCTTAAAGCTTTACAAGTTAAATTTGAAAACATTGCTGGTTTGACCTTAACTTTGGTCCAGTAGGTTAACTTTTTTCTTTTATTTAAAGAAACTTTGTTTGTCTAGGTGAAATTTTAGAAGCTTTCCTCTTAACTTCGAAATTTTAGAAATTTTCCCCAAAACTGATGTTGGGTGTATCTTCTTTTACACCAAAGTCGATTGTTATATGCAGTATGTTCTCTCATATCTTAGTCACTACTAGGTCTTGAGTCTACCCTATATTTGATAGAATCTTTTTCCCTTCCAACTTTCTCTTCGTCATATACACGTCATGACTCATGACAGCCAAGGCATAAGCAGCCTTACTCTTGAACGCAAGGAGACTTTTCCCAAATGATCCACGAACATAACATTGAGAAATCGTCTTTTGCTCTATTCGAAAACTAAAAAATGGGAAGTCTTTGGTTCCTTGTAGATGGAAACAAGGCCAGGGCTATTGTATAGCAGTAGAGATTCAACATTTCCATGTTTATTGGATTAGTTTAAGTGCTTGACTGGTGCCCATAGGACCGTTTCTCATTCTTTTAATCTTGGATATAGGAGAGCTTGTGAGTGTCGAATAGATATGCAGAGTAATTAATTATATGATTGGGGAAGTTGTCAGACAATATTCCAGATTTCCAGTGACTTTCAAAGGCTATTATTATTGCACTAGTCTCTTATAAGACTTTAGGGCCTCCACAGTCCACATTATCTTGACTGTACTGATGGGCAATTGCACTTGCCTGTTTCATGCAATAATAATTCTTTGTATGTATGAAATTCAGAGAGAAGAAAGAGATGCTTGAAAGGAAGGGTAATGCGGTAAAAAAAAGGATATTACTGTTCTACGAGTAAAACAACATAAGCTTCTATAGAAGGCTATCATTTCCTGGGTAAACTGAGTTTAAAATCTTTGCTTCAGATCATTGGGAGTATTGCCTTGGGGGTTTGCTTAGACACTATGCCAGGAGGGAAGGGAAGAGCCCGAAAGGGATGGAAGGAGGGAAAGAAATATTGGAGCTAGATGTTTTTCTTCCAAAATTTCCTATGTTAGATGGATTTGAATTTGGCTTTGAAATTTGAATAGAGAAAATGGATCTTCTATTTCCCCCCCTTCATTTCCCTCCAACCCACTTTATAAACCAAACCAGAGAAAATGTCGTTCTTATCCTTTCTACTTTTCTCTTCAAAATTTGTGCATCCCAAACAATGGGTTGTTCTTTAGTCCGTGGAGAAGGAATAATGCCTTAGATGTAGTGGCTTAGGAGACTGTTTTCCCCTATCTGGGGCTCGCATGCAAGAACAATTTTTCAAGGTCACATTACATCTCTGGTTTACGGATTCTCACCCAACCTCACTAATCGTGAATCAGTTCAAGAGTATTCTATCCGGGCGCTTGACACTCTATTAAGAGCAAATCGGAAATTAGGTATTGATATTGAAGAAGGCGACCATGTTACATGTCTATCGCGGTCTGTTTTCCTTTATTATTTTCAACTTCACCATTGTCCGAGTTGGAGTAAGGGAGCACAAGGAACTGAGTTTTCAGTGATGGGAACTTTGCTTACGTTGGTTTAATTAAATTTTCTAATCGAAGATGTAAATTTGAAGCATATTTGTGAATACTTTATTTCATGTTAATCTGTCATTGAATTTAGACAATGTGACACCATTCACGCTACTCAGGTTTTAGCGTCTGGAAGGCCAAGACCAGTTCATCAGGAAGTAGCTCAGCATTAGTGGAGAGCCAGTACATAAAGCCTGCACCTGATACTCACATTGCTGAGATGGGCCCTGGCAAGAGCTTTCGGAACTTCAAATTTGATAGACAATCCCTCGTACGAACCATGGAATCAGCATTTTCTGCATAAAACCTCTACATGATGGTGAATGTTATAGGCTGACAGTAATTTGTCCGTCTTTGTGACTAGATTTAGCTTATGTACTTCTCCTGTACATGGCGGTGTAAGTAATTTAGACACTTCGGCAGTAATTTTTCTGTCTAATATTCACTACTGAAATTTGTTTTAGTTATCTTTTATTTGTTTACTACTTGGCTTCGTTACTGGTTAGTAATGGTGAACGAGAAAAGCTTGCATGATTAATCGAGAGCTGGGGTAACTCCTAAATAAGACGAGTGAGCAACATGAATACCAGAGACTTGGGAAAGGAGCAATACATCCAAAAGGGAATCTCCATGGCCTGCTTCATGCCACCAGGGTAAGGAAATGGGGTCAATTGATGTAAGCCGAGGCATTTTTTGTATGCTTGCTTTTGGGTTTGAGTTGGGTAGTTTCTGGTTCAACTACGTGCTGCATCTGGTTGATGAATGACTTCTTTTAGGTACGAAACATGTGCAGGGAAGTATAATGCAAAGACTATGCAAATGATCATATTCGTGTAGTGAAGAATAAACAGGTAAAAAATAATACGATAACCTTTAATTTTTAGTACACAAATTTTTGTTTTAGACAAACCTTGAACAAAACGTACTCACAACAGATTTAAATAATGTTAGAATGAAAAAGAGATTGTGAGAGACTGGTCTTAACGAATTAAATAATGTTAAAATGAAATAAGACTGTCTTAAGCAAGATCTATTGTTTTTAGTATGGTCACCAGACTCGCCACTTATAATAAAAGGAGCACAGATCGTCATTAGTCATGCTAAAAGAGTTATAAATATACATATGATGTAACAATGTATGATGGTAATTTTGCTTGCAATTTCCATTTAGCCTTAGACCGAAAGTTTGCGAGAAGATCTTGTGACTAAGAAATTGTACATCATCTGAGAACAAGAGTTGGCTTAAGCTAGTAAGAGCTTTATATATCAACTATGGAATTGAGGGTTCGATTCTCGCCTGCGATATCCTGTGCTAATCTGAACCAAAACAAAAACTTTGAACATCATCTTGAGTGTTATACTTTATGAGGGCATTAATTGGATAGCATGGTAGGAAAGTAGCAGAAAAGTGAGAGGAACAAACGTTCATAAAGTCTTAATTGGAAACGAATATAGGAACATTTAACACTTCATTAGATTAGGAGAGGAAGGCAGAGGAGCATTATTTTGTCTTTTTAAATCCGCATGTTTGCCACTTTGAGTGTTGTACTTGATTTTATAGGAATTGTCGCTCAAGCATGCATTTACAAGCCGAATCTAGCAGGATTTTATAGGAATTATCGCTCAAGCATGCATTTACAAGCCGAATCTAGCAGGTAACGAGAATGGAAGATGCTTATCCCGAGTTTCAGCTACTAAAGGAGCTCGGGTACGGCCTACAAAGTCGAGAGGTAGTAGAATTGCTACGGGAGCTTAGAACGAAAAGAAAAGAAGAGAAAGATGTTCAGAAGAGTAAAAGTCGGTTGACCTGTAGGCTGTAGCTGAAGTCGACCATCCTAGCGATTGAGTCGATTGACTGGCGAAGGGAGTCGATTGACTTGGTCCGCTTTACCACGGGCCCAAGCTTGTTTAGAGGTCGTGACTTAGCGAGTATCATGACCTATTACAAACATTACGTGTGATTATTATTATTCAGCTTTTCTAGGACTAAAAAAACTATCTAAAGTTTTTCATCTTTTACTTTGGATCTGATTTTGTGAGCATTATTTCGAAATTTCAGTTTTGGTAATTCTTATTAACCTTGATTATTTCTCCTTTCTCTTATTTAGTTATTACTGTGTGTAGTTGTTAATTTCTTTTATGCTTAGTTATTTTAATCAATACTCTCTCATAAATGCATTTAGTTGTTGTTGTTGTTGCTGCTGCTTTTGATTCAACTATAAATAGCTAACTTACCATCTCGAGTTTAGGAGATCTATGAAATTAATTTAGGAATTCTTATTAGCCGAGTAAACCAAATTTACAAATCTAAACAATAATTGCATCACTTAATCACGAATAACTGATTAAAGCATTTTTCCCATTGTCAATCCTGACCTTAGATCAAGAGACTGAAAAGGATTAGACTTGTTGCAGTCGGTAGATCACCCTAATACGTAGCGAAAGATTCCGTTAGGTGCGTACTTTGGCGATTAATGATGCGAGAGGATTTTGTCACTATCCTTTAGATCGGTCTATAAGGCTAGTTCGAGACCCTTAGTTTACTCATTAATTTCAATAATAAAACAACGACCTTAGACTCTCCCTTATATGGTTTACCAATTAGTCTTCCTTAAGACCAATGGTATCCGTTTTAACTATAAGACGGGTCCATTTGATACCATATTATATAATACGGTAAAAACTGAGTA
>VHZZ01040715.1:0-11036 GCA_009801015.1 Silene noctiflora
CCCCGTCCATCAACTATACAAATAACAACCCCATCTTCTACCCATCCTCTAACCACCTTTATAGCCACTTTCACCCACCATTGATCCCACCTCCGGTACCCCTAGAAGCCACCCTCATCATCCCTCCAGCCTAGCACCACCATCGCCATCATCATCGAAAATAGAGCAGCAATTACCCGTGCAGAAAAAGAGGAAAACAAAGCTCTGCTCTCCCTTCCGGCCCACCGGCGGCCGCCCGCTGGGACACCTCATCAACTCCCCTCATCTTTCAGAAGGTTCCCTGTCGGCCAATTGACCGGCGGCCGGCATACCGTTCCTCACAACCTGCTTCTTCCTCTATTCGCATCAAAACGCAGCAGCCGTCTTCCCAGCCGGCCAACCGACTGCCTGGCCACCGGCTGGGACCCCACCTGTACCCAATTGAATGCTGAAGGATCAGAGACTGCCCAGCCGGTGGCGGCACTGGTGGCCGGCCACCCAGCTGGCGGCTACTGGGCACGAAAACAACCCCCTTCACCCCTTGCCTATATATACCCCTCTTTACTTAGTTTATTTCTGACAATTTTTAGGTTAATTTAATTTAGTCTTTATTTCCCATTTATCTTATAATTAGTAATAATAATTTGTAATTAGGAATTTAATTAATAGTTAATTAGTTTAATTAGTTTAATTTACTCCTTAATTTATCCTAGTTTTATTATTCTCATTAGTTTACATTTATATTATCGGGTTGTAATTGGAAGGAAGACAAGATTCCTCCTTCTTAACGCAATCCAAATTTCCTCCTTTAATTAATGTTGGTATAATTCCCATCCTAGTTTTATTGTTCTCTTTATTTGTTTACATTTCTTCATAGGCTAATTAGTATAGCTATAACATGTCCTCTTGTGTTTGTCTTATGACAAAGTTTATTCATTTGATTGTTTTTATGGCTCATATGTGTGAGTAGTTTGTTGCTAGGATGAAGGGGGATCCATTGTAGTGTTTAAGGGAGGGTTTTGGCAAGGAACAAGGGTAGTTCTTGGGTTGTTACATTTATCTTGTTGTTATGCACATAAGGTGTTTGTAGAAATGCTTGAATGAGTAAGTTGAGTATTTTCTCTTGCAATTTGCCATCTTGTTGAGTGAGTAGCTTAACTAGTGTCTAGGGCATGCTTAACAACTAGCAAACCGAGTCTAATTGAATGAGTAAGTCGATTAATGCTTGGTCTAGCTAGGATTCGCATYGAGAGGTCGAGTCTTATGCTTGTTTCACTTGAGATAACCCCAATTCCTTGTCCATTACCCCTCCCCTTGCTATAATGGTGAACCCGGTTGTCTTAGTCCCTTTAATTATCCTATTTGCTTGTTTGCTAGCTGCTTTACTTGTTTTTAGTCATAGATTTCAGTTGTTCATTATCCAATTGCTTAGATTGAACTAAACTAGAAATAGACAATCGATTTGAGATCCATAATCCCGTCTCTTGGGTTCGACCCTCGAAATACTACAACGGGCACTCGTCCGCTTGCGAGGTTACAAATTTAAAGCTCTATCATTGGTTCAGAGCCAAAAGCTCCAATGCACCTTGGATTAAAGCAATCAAGGTACCTGTTGTTCTCCCAAAACACAAGATTATTGCTGGCTTAGCCATCCTCAGGAAGCTCCCTACTGTGGATATGCTTGTTGCTCGGGGCATGGTTCTTGTCAATAGGTGTGTCCTTTGCACGGAGCAGGCAGAAACTCATGGTCATCTATTCATCACTTGCAGCTACTCAAAAAGTATCTAGCAAGCTCTTTTGCAGTGGCTGGTTTTACCGAACAGAAATAACATTCTGAGAACTGAAATACACTGGATTGTACAGTTAAAAGGGATGATAGGTCGTCGCTAACCTATGCAAAAATAAATTACCCTAGCAACAACAAATGAATGTATTATTTAGGGGTCGAATCCACGGAGAGCGCGGTGGTTGTTAATTAGTTGTGATGGATATAATTTTGTCTCAGTCGGTCACAAAATACAGGGGTTGATTGATTGATTGGTAAATTCAAAGTAAAAATATAAAAGCAAACAATAAAATAAAAGTCGTCTAGGAAGTTCGGTTCATGCATGCAAATTGATATTTAAATTAGATGTTAAACTATTAAACACAAATAATCATTTAGGCATGGAAAATATGTACATGCTTAGAAGGTCTTGTTTCTCTTTTTAGTGGATAGTCTTTGTAAGGTTTTATCCCTCTTATTAATAGAATGAGAGATATCTTCTTGCAAAAAATAAATAGAATAAATAAAATAAGTAAAATAAAAAAATAAAAAAATAAAAAATAAAAATAAAAATAAAAATAAAAATAAAAATAAAAATAATAATAATAATAATAATAATAATAATAAATAAAATAAAATAATAATAATAATAATAATAATAATAATAATAATAATAATAATAATAAAAATAAAAATAATAATATTAATAATAATAATATTAATAATAATAAAAGTTTTCGTTAGAGAGATGTTTTTCTCTCTCTAGGTTGTTACGTCCACAATTGTCGTAACTTCCAAGCTCGTATGGCGCGAGGACGAGGACGACCGGCCAAATCAAGGCCACCATTGGATGGCACTCACTCTTCTGATCATATTGATACCTCCATTGTAGGGAAAGCTTCTGTGGTTACAAATTCACCATTAACCCAGGTTAATTCTATGCAAAAATCGTCCCCCTTTCGTACTGTTCTTCTTTCTAAGAATAATTTTGTGACGGAATCATCATGTAATCCTTCTCCAACTACAAATTGTATGAATTCTGTGAATAATTGCTTAAATTCTCAAGTTTCTGCTCAAATAAATGTGGAATTGCACCCTGTTACAGAGTTAGGGGGAACTCGGTTGCTGTTCCAATTCCTGTGGATAGCGATGTGAATTCGGCTAGTAATGCTCAAAATGTTGTGAGTAGTTCAGTGGCTACGAAAAAATCATGGTCTGATGTGGTTAAACCTAAAAATCAAATGGGTATGAGTCTGTTTTTTCATGAAGCATGTAAAAAATCTTTAGAGGTTGAAATTGACATGGATGATGTCCAGGATGAGCTTAAACTGTGGGAATTTACTCTAATGGGGCATGTTCTAGATTTAAAACCTACACTAAAAACTATCTCAGAGTTTGTTGCGAAGCATTGGATTAAAATTGTTTCTCCTATTGTTCAATATTACAAGAAATGGTGGTTTAGCTTTAGATTCTCTTCCCAAGATGAACTAAATGCTGTTTTGAAGGGTGGTCCCTGGGGTTTGGGGGCAAATTCTTTGATTCTGAAGCAATGGTCTCTCACTTTTTCCTTTGAAATGGAGAAAATCTCTGTTGTCCCTATATGGGTTCTTTTTCCAGACCTGGAACCTTATCTGTGGTCTAATAGTGTCCTTAGCAAAATGGCCAGTACTATTAGGACGCCAATGTTTGCTGATGTGACTACAGCTAGTAAAGCCAAGCTTTCTTTTGCTAGAGTCCTCATTGAGGCTGATGTTGTTGAGACTCTCCCAAAGAATATCACTCTCAATACCCCATTTGGTCAGTCAAAAGCAAAGGGTTATATATGAATGGCTACCATTCTATTGTATTGGCTGTGGTAAGTTGGGACACCAAGTGGACAAATGTAAATGGCAGAAGAAAAAGGAAGCTGAACAAGATAAACCAGTAAGTAGTATGGAAGCTGAAACTGCTGCACCCATTCCTCCTAAGGGACCTTCAATTGTAGTGGAGCACAGCTCAAGAAGCCATGTGCTAGGTGGTACCTCAGCTTCTGCAGAGGTGTCTTCTGGCTCCAAGGAGGCTCAGGTGTGCCCCTACACCAGCTCTTTTAGTTCAGAGTACTTCTCTTAGAAATGCTGTAATGCACTCAGAATGCCATGGGCTAGGCACTAGCTCTACTCAACAGAAGGTAACCCCTAGGCAGAGAAAGGGGAAGTCTCAAACTGCTAAGAGGAGAGACTCTTGGGCAGATGAAATGGATTCCTCAGCTAGTTCTATTGCAGCAACAGTTGCTCAAACTGTGCAAATCAGTAATAACAATGAAATTCTCTCCAATAGAGCTCCTATAACTGGCTCAGAAGCTGTGATCTATGAGGTTCTAGTGGAAGATATCCCTCTAGACAAACCCTGATGAAAGTTTGCTCTTGGAATGTTAGGGGTTGTAATGATTTAGTCAAATTAGTGGAGGTTAGGGGGTTTCTCAAGACTCACCATATTGATGTTCTTGGGTTATTGGAGACTCGTATTAAGAAAAATAAGGTAACTAATATTGTGAACACCTTTTTTAAAGATTACATTGTGATCACTAACTATGATTACCATGTTAATGGAAGGATTTGGTTAATAGTAAATCCTGCTACTACCAAAGTTTCTGTCCAGAAGATTCATTCTCAAATCATTCACTGCCATTTGACTCATTTTGCAACCAATCACTCTTTTTATTGCTCTATTACTTATGGAAGTAATGATGCTCTTCATAGGTTGGCTCTCTGGGATATTCTCTCCCAAATCAGTCAAACTGTGTCTGAGTGGCTTATTTTAGAGGATTTCAATATGATTAGGAATGTTACTGAGAAGATTAGCAACACTCCTCCTATTCTCTCTGAGATTATGGATTTTAATTCTTGCCTCTTGCTTTGTGGATTGGATGATATTCATAGCACTGGCTGTGAGTTTACCTGGACCAACAATCAAGATCCTACTACCAGAGTCTTGACTAGGCTTGATAGAGCCCTAGTTAACAGTAAATGGCTTAGTAGTTTTCCTTTTTCCTCAGCTAACCTCCTACCTTCTGGTGTATCTGATCATTCACCAGTTTTGGTGACTATTTTTGAGGATGTTAAACACAAGATTAGGTTCAGTTTTCTTAACTGTTGGACTGATCACTCTGAATATCAAAAAGTTATTAACATAGTTTGGGATCAGTCCATAACTGGATCAAATATGTTTAGGCTTTTTTCCAAGCTCAAGATTCTTAAGGGCCACTTGCTTAAAATCCATTTTGAGCATTTTGCTAAAATAAGTAGGAGGACTCAGCATACTAAGCAGGAGTTAGAGAAATGTCAACTTCAACTTCAAATGGCCCCTCTTTTTGCTGGCTTAATAGAGGAAGTCAAGAAGTTACCTGCAAATTATACAGATACCCCTCTTGATAAAAGCTTCATTGCTGCTGGGTCCACTGTTCCTGCTGATAGTTGGGGTTCTCTTTTAAAGCCTGTCACTAATGATGAGATCAAAGATGCCCTTTTCTCTATTGATTCTAGCAAGCGCCCTGGCCCTGATGGCTATTCTTCTGCTTTCTTTAAACACTCTTAGACTGTTATTGAGCAAGATTTTTGTCAAGGTGTTTAGGATTTTTTTAGGACTGGCAAAATGCTAAGGCAGGCTAATGCTACTCTTATTGATTTGATACCTAAGAAGAAGGTTGCTCATTCTGTAATACCCGTCCCTTAGGAGGACCTGTTGACTGACTATAGTTGACTAATGTGACCTTAATCATCAAGATGAGTAGTACCGACAATTGTGGGGCAATTGTGACCCGGGTAGCTCAAAAGCTAGCTGATTTCGAGCATTCTGCCGCCTTCCCGGCTATGTTTGCGAGTTTACCGACAATGTATAAGGAGTACTTTCTTCGTCAGAAGTGGCTTCGGGTGTTGGAGAACGGGACATTGGCATGAAGAGTAAGGGGTACCTGGTGGATGGTGTTACTTGACCCAGCTAACCTTCCGGAGACCGACACCTCGAGGAGTGCACTGATTACATGACACCTCCTCCTCAGACCTATCTTATTCCGGAGCACATGCTGCGAGACATGCCCGAACCGAGGAAGACGACGCAAGCGCCCCGAGCACCTAGAGGGGCTAGAGTGGCTAGAGCGGTACCGAAGGAGACTTCTTATGTAACGCAGGTTGACCCCATGTATCAATACTCGGGCTATCCGACGATGCAGGACCCCCGAGTCCAGATGAGAGAGCTGACGGAGCGGCTTTCCAACACCTTGGTGTTGAGGGGGCTATATGAGATGACCCAGCAGCAGGGGATCGGGACAGGGCTAGCTCAGCCAGCGTGGTGGAGAGGACCAGGCGATGACAGTGGAGTCTTCCACTGTTACGGGGTGGACCGGACCACGTGGGGAGGACCGGAGAGCTTCTAGAGGAGGTGCTTTATGGAGCCTTGGGGAGTGAACTAAGGGGATCAGCTGGACGACCAGGGACAATGGCTTGGAGGAGGCTATGGTATGCCTCCACCTACCTACGGAGCGGAGCACGGTGTCGGAGCGTCGGGGTTCAGCGGGGGTTATGACACTGAGGGATCTTCAAGAGCTGGTCAGGAGGAGAATGAGGAGGATGATATCTAGAGTCGGTTCCTTACTTCTTATTTTGTTGTTGTTGTTGGACTTCTTATGTTACCTTTTGTACCCTAAGGCACGTTACTTGACTATGTTGTAGATCGGCCATAAGGCCTAGACACCTTGTTTTCTTTTCGATGTTATCGGCTGGCTGTGACTTGGATGACCTCGGGTCATCGTATTGATCTTCTTGCAGGTTCAAGTGTTGGTATTTTGTTGTTGATTTAGATGGGCTAAGACTTACGGGAACTCGACCGAGTGCAAGGTGTACTCGACCGAGTAGGGCGGACTCGGCCTAGTACCAGCAGCACTCGACCGAGTGTCTACTGGGCAAGAAGTTGAGTTTTGGTCATTTTTGGGCACTCGACCGAGTGTCATTTACTTGATAGGGTGTGAAACTCGACCGAGTGTGTGTGACTCGACCGAGTGTCTGCAGTTAGTGTTCTGTTTCTTTTAGTTGCGTGTCGTCTTCGCACATGTTAGATGTTGATGTCGAGCAGGATATATATATGTATGCGTATGGGTTATCTTGAGACCTGAACTATGATGGGGACTTTGATCTCGTGGATCAATATGGTATGAGCAAGAGCTATGTTCCTCGACCTTGATTGTTTGATCAACCCGATGTTGAATCCGTTATGGGGAGGGGGGTATGGACCACCGAGTCATGACCGTACTCGACCGGAAGGTGAACTTCGAGGGCGAAGTTTCTTTTTAAGGGGGGTAGAGTGCGTTGCGCGTGTGGAAAATTCAGTGAATCGTTTTACTAAAATATATGAAAAATCGGGCTATGTAGGTATATGGTGATGATATTCTGGTACGTTGTCAGTACTCGGGTACGTTGTTATGCTGTTAGTTTATGTCAAT
This sequence comes from Silene noctiflora, assembly GCA_009801015.1. Lineage (NCBI taxonomy): Eukaryota > Viridiplantae > Streptophyta > Magnoliopsida > Caryophyllales > Caryophyllaceae > Silene > Silene noctiflora. Next base: position 7,218 of record VHZZ01040715.1, read on the forward strand.
ATATATATATATATATGTGTGTGTGTGTGTGTGTGTGTGTGTGTGTGTGTGTGTGTGTGTGTGTGTGTGTTGTGAGTAATAATATATGATTGCCAACGTTATGTTTCGACAATACACTGATGCGAATAGTGATGGTGTTCATACATATATATGATCATATTGATAGTATGATGAGACCAACATATGTGATGTGTGCAAACGGGAAGGATGGTGTGGTGTAGTATTGAGACTACGGATGGTGATGGTTAGTTGAGTCTTAGTACATGACGGATCTTATTAGTTGGGCCTTAGAATTCGTCAACCGTGGGGGTTGGGAGTTGAACTTCGGGGACAAAGTTCTCTTTAAGAGGGGAAGACTGTAATACCCGTCCTTTAGGAGGACCTGTTGACTGACCGTAGTTGACTAATGTGACCTTAATCATCAATATTAATAGTCGTTTAACCGTGGACTCGACCTTGTGGGTAACACTCGGTCGAGTGTGGTGCACTCGACCGAGTGTGTCGTAGTCAGCGTATTAATAAAATACGCGTAAGTCACTATTCCGAATTCATTTTCTTATTTCTTTCTTTCTTCCCTTTATTTCCCAAAAACCTAAGATCATTTCATCTCTCCCTTTCATTCATCCCTCACCTTGCTAAGCCTATACCTAGGAGTCTATCTCGGGAATGGAAGTTAACCAATCATGCAATAAGGTAAGTCACCGTCACCGTCTGTATGTCTTGGATTAGGGTTAATTGTGCGTAATCGGGACGTATAGTTGTTGTAGGTGTCTATGTTGGTATGTGATGCTCGTGTGCTTAGACTGATGATTTATGCTACATGAGATGCGTTACAGGTAGGTTTTCTTACTCAGTTGTCTGATGAATTATATGCATGTAATGTGGCGATTGTACGTATGATATGATTATATGATTGTGATGTTATTGTGATGGCGGAGTTGATATAGTGATTGTTGGAGATGGTTGAGATGGATATTTTGATATTGTTTGTGAGCCATTGTTAGACGTGGTCTCACCCCCATTGTTCGCCTCTTGCGTTCTCTCAGCGTGTGGGGGATGTGCACATTAAGGGACTTGGGTATCTGGGTGGTTTAAGCGGTTGGCTGCGGTCTTCTACTGGCAGGGCTACATACTTCGGTGTGTAGTCGGTTACTTATTGTGGGTGGTTTAGGTGGTTGGCTGCGGTCTTCCACTGGCAGGGCTACATACTTCGGTGTGTAGTCGGTTACTTATTGTGGGTGGTTTAGGTGGTTGGCTGCGGTCTTCCACTGGCAGGGCTACACACTTCGGTGTGTAGTCAGTTACTCGTGGTGTGGTGTGGTGTGGTGATGTGTTGGTATTGGTGGTGGCGGTGTGATACTTTACCTATTATTTGCATTGTATTGTATATAGTTGTTCAGTTGACTGCCGTGTTGTTTTGTAAAACTGTGATGATCCATTCGGGGGTGATGAGAAGACTGGATTGCAGGTTTAGATGCTGTACTGGATGCTTGTTGTGATGTTTGTGTATGAGGATGGGATTGCTGATGCAGTTGTTAGCATAGTTGTGATAGAGACCATACTTGTATCAGTACATTGTTGTAGTTTTGTATATCTTGTGCACATAAATGTAATTAATAAATACTTTGTTGTTTAATGGTCTATTTGATATGTACTTACCTCGGGTGACCGAGATGGTAGCACCCTTGGTTGTCAGGGAGGATCTAGTACATGCTTCCTTGCTATGTGGGGGTGTTACACAATCTGTTCAAGATTTTATGCCAATCTCTTGTTGTACTACTTTTTACAAGACTATTGTAAAGATTCTCACCAGTAGACTAAAACCTCTTATGCATATGCTGGTGGGGAATGAACAAGCTGCTAATGCTATCACAGGCTTTGGTTAAAGGATATGATAGGAAGTTCCTCTCTCCTAGGTGTTTAATCAAGGTGGATATTAGAAAAGCTTTTGACACCTTGCAGTGGGAGTTCATTGATCAAATGTTGCAGGCATTGAACTTCCCTCCTCAGTTTATTAAGTGGATTCTTGGCTGTATAACTGGTTCATAGTTCTCTCTTAAGCTGAATGGTGAAATTAAGGGGTTTTTCAAAGGGAAGACTGGAGTTAGACAGGGGGGTCCCTTGTCTCCCTTTCTCTTTGTTCTTAGTATGGAGATTTTGTCTAGATATCTTAGGCTGATCAGTAAGCAACCTCTTGTTTCCTATTACCCTAAATGCTCCAGGCTAAATCTAACCCACCTTATTTTTGCAGATGACCTAATGGTATTTATCAGGGGAGACTTACCATCAGTTACAATGGTTAAACATACCTTGGGTCAGTTTGCTAGTTGGTCCGGACTTAATGCAAATCCTGATAAGACTGACATTTACTTTGGTGGAGTGGATAGTCATGTTAAGCAGCTTATTCTTTCTACTACTGGGTTTAATGAAGGGCACTTCCCCTTCAGGTATCTGGGGATGCCTTTAAACTCCTCTAAGCTTGCCAAAGAAATGTATGGGACTATTCTTACAAATATTCAGAACTGTGTTGCTCACTGGTCCACCAAAACTCTCTCCTATGCTGGTAAAATTCAGTTGATTAGCTCTGTCATCTTTGGCATAGATTCTTTCTGGTGTGCTAGTCTTCTGTTACCTCTTGGCATTATTAAAGCTATTAATAGATTGTGTAAATTTTTTTTTTTGGGGCATTAATGAGGGTTATAGCAAAATGATTCATAAGAGTTGGAATGCTATATGTCACCCCTGGGAGGAAGGTGGGTTTAATGTCAAGGAGTTACTGTCTTGGAACAAGACTTTGTTAACTAAGTTGATTTGGAAGCTCACTCATGTCTCTGATGGCCTCTGGAGCAAATTGACTAACTCTTACTACCTGTCCATTGATTCCATCTGGTCTGTCACTAGCAGAGATGGTTTTTCAGAGAGCTTCAAAAGTATTCTTCATGTTCGTGATCATTGGTTGGATAAAACAGGCAATAGTTTAAATGATGCTGCTGCCATGGGGAATTGTGTGATTGGTGGCCATTTTCAGCTGTCCAAAGCTTATGAGTTGCTTAGAAACAAAGCCCCTGAAGTTAGATGGGCTCGTAGTCTTTCAGGCAGAGCAATCATTCCTAGTCTTATGGTTATTGCTACTTTGGCTGCTCAAAGGAAACTTTCTACTATTGACAACATGACTAAGAAAGGCTTGATTATTATTAACAGATGCTGGCTCTGTAAAATGAAAGCTGAGAGTCATGGTCATCTATTCTTTCGTTGCCCTTTCACTGCTACTATTTGACAGGGTATTCTCAGCTGGATGGGTCTTTTAGGCAGAAGTGATAACTATCTCTCTACTCTTCAACGACTTTCTAGAGTTAAATGCAGGAAACATTGGAAGGTGAGCTGGGTTAGGTGTAGTGTTGCTGCTACTGTCTATCATGTTTGGAAGGAAAGAAATGCCAGACTGTTCTTTACTCATGAACATTCTGAGCTCCATATTCTACATCAGATCAAAACTGATGTTCTGGCCCGTGTTGCTCCTTTGATTCCTATGGCTTTCAAAACTCTTTTTGAAGAAACTAGTAGATTATAGTCTAGTTGCTCTTCTTTAAGGGTTCTTTGTTATAGATCCATTAATGGATTTTGTTTGTAAGAGCTCTCTTCTTTGTTCCCCCTTTGTGGATCAATAAAGATGTAATGTTCTTGCGATAAATAAATAAAAATAAAATAAAATAAAATAATGATGATGATAATAATAATAATAGTAATAGTAATAGTAATAGTAATAATAATAATAATAAATAATAATAATAATAATAATAATAATAATAATAATAATAA
>VHZZ01040807.1:0-14128 GCA_009801015.1 Silene noctiflora
ATTCATGATTTGAACGATTAAACTAGTAAGACGCATAAAACGATGATAAAGGCTATAGAATTCTAATCTAGCAATTCTAACTAGTAAAGCAATAATTGAAAACTGAAAATAAGAAAAGGGGGGAATACCGTAACAAAGGAAAAGAATGAATCCGAAGCAAAAGAACTTTTATTGAGAAGATAATAAAACTAATCTAACGTATGATAGATTAATGTAAACTAATGACAGAACGAAAACTCGATGATGAATACAAGGGTATTGAGTATGTTATATAGCAAATCTCGTAACTGAAGCYTCTTAACCTAATTAYATAGTGGGCTTTGCTTTAATCTCRTCTTTTATTTCTCRTCAGGCTCGTGCAGTGGTCGACCGACCACTAGTCATGGTCGACCGACCAAAGGCGCTGTACAGAATTGCATTCTGACGAATTCTGCAGCGCGCGCCGATCTTAAAACAGCTGCCATTTCTTCGTTACTTATCGGGATAAAGCGAATCTCATGGCGTTGGAAAGCTAAGAGGATAAGATTTCATCTCCAATTGGAATCACTCGATTATCAGCTCTAGAACTCGAGATATAGCCATTTGAAACAGGCTGCAATATCGTGAAGTGCTTCTTTGCTTGTTAAATTCTTGTAACTTGTACGCACCCTTGCTTTTGCTATCTTCAGGCCTTGAAATGCGCGCCAAGTTCATTCCTCGAGCATTCTCCTTATGTCTCAAAACTATGCTAAACACTCCGGTACAGATTTGGTCCATTTTCCGTTGATTTCTTCACATTTCTGCAAAATTACACAAAAGGGAAGAAATACGCGAAACAAGGGAAGTAGTAGCATAAACTACTCAAATAAGCTCAGAAATGCGTGTAAAACGAGGTGCAAAACATCATATAATAGACACGCATCACCCCTCACTCAGTCGAGTCCCTTCACTCGATCGAGTCATGCCATACTACGCCTATCCCGCGTGCTTTTATACACAACACTTTATAAGGCACGTAATCCTATCATGTTACTAATACATGTCAAAACAAAAAAATATAACCATCATTTCATGCCAACATATTCTCATTTCCATATTACCATCATACACCTTCAACATACATCAATCATATGATCATACATAGAAACACTTAGCATACATCGCCCCTTGACACCCCTGTGACCGGCTCAAAGTTGTAAAGGCAAAGTGCGGTTTCGGGACGTCTCCCAAACCTTTGCGGTAGCCCTAAACAACTTCTACCCGGGTTCATTTTATTTAGACTCCCTAGGTTCATTGGTTCATTGGTTTTTAGGTTCCAAAATCGTTGCTCTGATACTAGTTTGTAACACTCCTATACTCCGAGGCACCTTACGAAGGACTATCTCTGAATATAAGGATTCTACCATCTCGGTTTCCCGAGGTAGTGAACATCATAGAAACCATAATGAAAGATTAAACAATTTTAATTTAAAGTGCTTACAACATCCTCCATAAAAGAAGTACAAAACCCAAATCAAAATGTGATAAACTAAACAAAGTCTGCGGAAGCTACAAACAAAACTTGTGAAGACTCCACCCTGCTAACCCCGCCACATAGCCAACAACCATCATCGTCAATACCTACTAAGCCAACTGTTCACCATCTCCGAATGGATCACGACAATTTCGAAAACAGTAACGGGGTCAGTCAACTGAACAACTATATAAAAACAAACAATGTAAACAAATCAGAACGATCCACCACACCGTCATCACCACCATCATCACACCACACATCAACTAACCGACTACACACCGAAGTGTGTAGCCCTGCCAGTGGAGGACCGCAGCCACTCCACCTAACCATCCACAATACCCAAGTCCCTTAATGTGCACATCCCCCCTGCGCTGAGAGAACGCAGGAGGCGAACAATGGGGGTGAGACCACCTCTCACAATGGCTCACAAATCACAATCGCAATCACAATCTCAACCACACCCAACACCATCATCAACCACCAACATCGTCACCACAACACTGTCACAACATATAATCATATCACAGTAAACATCATAAGATCGTCACATATTATAATATATATTTCTACAAGCAACTGAGTAGGGAAACCCTACCTCAACTAGAAATCCGGTAACAAGCAAATGATCAGAACGCTTCCTCTACGAAGTCTCCTCCTATAACGAATCAATAAGGCAAATATGACACAAATCCCCAAAAAAACCCAATCAGAAATTAGGGTTACAGTATAATAGGCCAAAAGATTAAATCAAGGACTTACCCCGACAATTACGATACTAGGATATGTGAAAACCCAACAATTGACAAAAACGTGCCGCGGCTTGAAGGTAGAGAACGAGGTGCAGTTATCGGTGTATGAGTTTTGTTTTTAAAAGAAAATAAAATGATTTAATACTTCTCGTTCTAATATATATATCAATCCCGCAAAAAGCCGACACGAACCGGACACTCGGTCGAGTACAAGACACTCGAACGAGTAAGTGACACTCGAACGAGTGCAAGGCACTCGACCGAGTACGCCTCACTCGACCGAGTGCTCCGCACTCGTCCGAGTCCCCAGATTCTAGAACACTGACAGACCAACCCACACGGGCACTCAGTCGAGTACCCTGTACTCGGCCGAGTGTCCAGTGCTACAAATCACGAGTATTACACCACATGGTATCAAGTGTCAAATGACTACTTTTTAACCAAGCCTTCATTAGAGAATGAGCTGACTTAAAACGGGAAGTTGTCGTGTTGCCAAGATGGAAGTACTCGTTTGTATAGCATAATACAAACTTCGCCGCGTGCTGAGATCAAGTGTTAATGATATAATTGCCCAAAAGAGGCCACTTGCGAAAGAAAGCGAACCAAGCACGTTGATACTCTTCTTCGGTAGGTGCATTGATCACTCTGTTCCAACCCGATTATGCATTTGTCATGACATGGATCTTGTAAGTCTCAGGACGGTAATAACTAGTAGCTTTTGCATCGATAGCTTTATTCACATGCCATCGACATAACAAATGATCAACCTCGGGATATATTGCTTTAATAGCGTTGATTAAACCCAATTCTCGATCGGTGACGAAAACAGAAGGGGACGCTCCGGTGAACTCAAGAATGTCAACTAACTTCTTCAACAACCACTTGTACGACTCCTCCGACTCGGTAGGAATCATGACACATGCAATTAGAAAGGAAGACCCGGTGGGTGTAACACCAACAACTTTGACAACCGGATTCTTATATGTATTGGTGTTATATGTCGAATCCATGATTACTACATAAGGATAAGCCCGAAACAACTTCACAGAATCAGGATGTGCCATGAACATATGCGAGAGTTCTCGTGTCTCGGGATTACTCTCGTGCCAATGGACGTATTTCGCATCTACAGCAAGAGCCAACATATGTTGAGCGGCGTTCCTTTCGCCCCTCAATTCTTTTCTAATTTTCCTTCTCTCGTTATAGATTTGCACACTTGACAGTTGAGGTTTTTCGGGCGTTTTCAGGTGAAGACCATTTTTAATGTCCCTCGGTAGGACCCCGACCATTGTTTGTTGCCTTACATACGCCTTCTCCTCATCGTCTAACCCCGCAAAGTGGCGATCCCCGTCCTTGTAGATTTTTACTTTGTGATTGTTTTGTCCACCCCCCTCGGAAGTTACAATGTTCCAAACAACCGTCACTTGATCATTTTTTACCACGTCCTTTGTTTCTCGGGATCATCGGTTGGCCATGATAAGCCATGACGTGCACATCAAAAATAAATTCCCAACAAGCCTTTTTCTTTTCTGTTTTTTGCCCCGTTAGTTGCTTTAACCAAAGCAAACCCATTGCTTTAACCAAAGCAAACCCATATCGAATGCTATTCGTTTAGCCCAATTGAAAGCATCATCACGGGTTTCGAAATCTAAGTGGGTCACAAACAACGGGTTGTAATCGATTGAATTATCGCCAAAAATCTCCCACAAAACCTGTTTCATGCAATTTAAACATTAATTAGACGATAAAAGTTAAACATAATCTAATTGTAATACGTTAAACGGAATCAAACAAATAAATAAGTCGTTATTTGTCCGACCACGGACTGAAAGTTGACATCCAACAATCAATCCATGGCCAAACAAAGACATTCAACAATCAACCATGGACCGAATGTTGAGAATCAACGATCAGCCATGGCCAATTGTTGAATCTCAACGTTCAATCATGGACCAAACGTTGAGATCAGCCATGGTACAACGTTTAGTCTCAACGTTTGGCTACGGTCAATCGTTGAGATTCAACAATCAGTCCATGGTTGAACGTTGAGTCTCAATGTTTGGCCATGGATTGACTGTTGAATCTCAACTATCGGTCCATGGTCTGTATTATTCCATATCTACGCAATAAAACCGCTTTGTTTGCTTAAATTTAGTATAAACGGGACGTAATTCAACTAACAATTATCAATAACAATTCGGAAAAAAAAAATTAATAACGAAATTAAATTGTTAACGTACCGGTGATTCGGGTTCCGTCATGCTAATTGTTGTTAATTGTTGTTCGATTTTTTTTTTTTTGCAATTTAGTTCAATTTACTTGAATTTTAGAGAAAAGTAGGTAGAGAGAGAATGTAGTGTTATTATGTAAGGGGTAGTTTCGTCTTTTAGAATGAAAAACGTCGACGATAAAAATCAGCCCTCTTTTCTTATCTCCATTGAGGAAACCCATAGCCAATAATTAAATATCTTAGCTGGCAAATCTTTTTTCTTCTTTTACCCTACTTTCCATTATTATTTATCCTTAAAATATTCAAAAGGTAAACTGACTAACTAATTCACGTTTTCACAAATTAAATGTATCCCTTTCTTATAAATAAACACCCCACACCATCAAACATCACTCAATTCTTTCATAATTTAGTACTCTGAGGAGACAAAAGACAAAAAAATGGCAAAATTCTCTGTTTTCAATCTAAACTCTCTGTTTGCAGCAACTCTTTATCTGCTTGTTCTCCTTAATGGAACAATTGCAAGGCATATTAAAAGTAATGATGATTTAGAAGAATGGGGTTATGTTCAAGTTCGACCAAGTCAGTTCATCTCAATTCCTCAAACTTTCAATTTTCCAATTTAATTAAGTTATTATTCCGTTCGTCTCATTCATTTATTTACGGTGTTTTTTATACGGAGTACTTGGAAAGATACTTTAATTAAAGTTAAACAAATGGTTGATTAATTAATTTTTATTGTTGCAGAAGCACATATGTTTTGGTGGCTATACAAGAGTCCTTATAGAGTAGAAGACCCAAATAAACCATGGCCAACAATTCTATGGCTGCAAGGAGGCCCTGTAAGTTTAGATTTTCCGAAATGCGCATTTGATTTAAGGTTGCGTACATTTAAACCCGTTCATTTTATATGTCAATTATTCCACAATTATAGGAGTATTAAATTAATGAAAAAGTATCCATTTTAATGAGAATATTTTTTTTTCGGTATGATTGAATGAAGGGAGCTTCAGGAACTGGGATAGGCAATTTCCAAGAAGTTGGACCATTGGACACCAATTTAAAGCCAAGAAACACAACATGGCTCAAGAAAGCAGACCTTCTTTTTGTTGTACGTCTCTATCTTCAATCAACTTGTTTGCCCATTCATTTCTAAAACAGTAACTCTTACGTGAGACCATCTCAAGCATGAGACCGTCTCATTATATAAAACCACAACTTCATTTATTAGCACTAAATGAATAAAGTTTTTCTAAAAATGGACCTCTGACGGTATGAGACCCTCTTATTCTAGAATGAGGTTATCGAATGCGTATTTACAAGAAACCATGTTGAATTTAGCACCTAATTAATGAATTTTTTAATGATTGGATTTCACAAAAAAAAAAAAAAAAAAAAGGACAATCCGGTGGGAACAGGATATAGTTATGTGGAGGACAAAAAATTGGTGGTGAAGAGTGATGAGGAAGCAGGAGAAGATTTAACAAGATTATTGATAGAATTGTATAACAAGAATGAGAAGTTGCAGAAGAGTCCATTATACATAGTGGCTGAATCATATGGTGGTAAATTTGCTGTTACTTTTGCATTAGCTGCCCATCATGCCATTTCAGTCGGCCAATTGAAGGCTACCCTTGGAGGTATTCTTTGTCCTCTGAATTTCCGTAAATTTATATTATTTATTTATTATTTATTTTCTTGATAATATATTTTGTTGGTGGTAAGATTAAAAATACTGGTTATAAGTGTAATGTATAAGCTTCTTAGTTATGACTGAAACGATTGGATACGTCAATGTACAAGCCTTGTAAGCTGTAGTTGTCTACAAGTGTTTGTAGCTTGGACTAAAATGATTGAGTAAAGCAATATCCAAACTTGGAGTAAATAATCATCTCTTAATAAGATAATATCAGTAATTGGCAATTAATGAAGTAAAAGGTAACATGAGTTGTAAAAGTACATTTTTCCTAATTCCTTTTACGACTACTATCCTCGTCTATTATATTGGTTACATGAGCATTTTGTTTGTTTTTGAATACGGGTCTATAAGATCAAAAAGATACTCCGTATACTATTACATAGGTCAAATTCCTTTACCCCTCGATAGATAATGACCGTATGAATATTGAATATATATGATGGTACCAAATCATAGAAAGATGTTTAATATTTTAACAAGGTTCTCATAATTAAGCATTGAAGTTGTAAATTGTAATTGGCGTGGCTAACATAAACCGTGTTTTGCTGCGAAGGTGTTGCCCTTGGAGATAGTTGGATTTCTCCTGAAGATTTTGTTGTAAGTTGTGTTGCTCCTTTCTTCTATTACCTTTCAAAACCAAATCATAAAAATTCTCCATTTAATTAGCTTACAAACCAAACTAGTTAGCCTGTGTCTTTATCTAAAATGTTTCTTTGGACTATTAGACGATTTAGTAAGAGCTCATACAATCAAGGAAAGTTTTGCGATTTTACTTGCTTTTGTCTGAGGGTTACTCTTTCGTTTTAGCTACTTTCTTCCTACTTCTTAAATTTGGGAAGCGGAAAGAAAAAAGAGCAAGAACGTAATTCTTGTTATTACCAATTAAACCGTACATTACATGATCACATTTTCTTCTGCAAAATTAAGTTTCAAATCAACCATCTAAAAGAACAAGAACCACAAAAATAACTCTGGAAATCAATAACCAAACAAGTATGGAGTAATAAATAATTTGGATAGAAATTGAGTTGTGTTTCTGCCATTTACATCGGTTGGTGGTGTATACAGTTTTCATGGGGCCCCCTTTTGAAGGATTTATCAAGACTGGATGATGAAGGATTTAAACAAGCAAATAGGTAATAACCATTTTCGTATCATTGAACTTGTTGCTTATTTAAGGAAGGATATATATCATAGAGTGGATGAGTTGGGTTATGGACTTATGGACCCCCCTCTCATGCGAGAAGGGCGATTGGGGAATGAGTAAATTTTCTCAAAGACGGTTTTATATCAATGTAATTGTAAAACGAATTCCGACACAACCTTATTAATGGGTAAAAGTTGTTACTAAAAGATTCTGTTTTACGATAAATTTGTGTAAAACAACATTATACAAGTATTTTCGTTGGGGAAATAGTATGTATCATAAGCTCGCAGCTCGTTCTTTACCTGAAACCTAGAAGTAATTCTCACCTATTTAAGTTGAATTGGTTATACAGAATACTCCGTCATAATTATTTTGACCGGTGATAACTTAATAATTACTTGTTACGGGTAAAACTTGTACGAAATTACTTTTTTTCCCCCCTATTTGTATATATGATGGTAATTGAAATAAAGGTAAAAAGTAATAGTTACAATTTTTTTGAATTTTGGTGAAATGTAAAACACAGTTTGGCAGAGGTAATAAGGCAACAACTAAAGAATGGGAGTTATGTTGATGCAACAAACACATGGAGTGAACTTGAAGGTACAATTGCCGGTTACAGTAATTCTGTGGTAAGTACTTCCTTTATAAAGTCTGGAACTCTCGATCCAGATAAAAACAATTTAGTCTTGCTAAATTTTTACTAGTAATAACTTTATTTCTTTTTTAATAACTCAAATATTTTGTATCCTCTTATACTTGGTGTTATTTTGAGTTTGAGCTACATAAGACCACAAGAACTTTATACTAGAATTTCTTGAGTTTTAGCTGCCTCTGAAATTGGAAAATCGACCTTGATATCCGTAATTAAACTAAATTTAATTGACGCATATATACCAGTTGATTGATTGCTTATGAATTTACTTTTATAATTTAATCTTATTTTCCAACTGGTAAAATTTAATCCATTGTTCTTGTTGGCTTGTAGCTTTAGCAATTGTCTTTAATAGTGAACACTTTGAAAGATTATGAGTTATGAACATTCCGAATGCAGAAACGATAAAAATTTCAATTAAACAATCGTTGAGCTAGAGTAAATTTAGTTAATTACTAAAAATATGAGTAATAATTGATTTTGTACACATGGTATTGGAATAATATTTTCAGGACTTTTACAACTTTTTACTGGATTCGTCAATGGACCCAGTTGGTAGTACAACAACAACCACAAATGAAGCATTGTCACAAAAGCTGGTGTTTGGCAGACATTCAAGATACCTTAATATAATCAATTCTTTATCTACTGACAAATCCAATGGCCTTGATCTTGATGATTTAATGGAAGGCCCTATCAAAACCAAACTCAAGATCATTCCTCATAACGTCACGTATGTTTGCCCTAATTATATGTGTTTTTCTTTAATTCCTGACATGTCAGCATATGTTAAAGGACTCCAATGAACTCATTGCCTGTGATTGGAAAACAGGTGGGGTGGCCAAAGTGATCTTGTTTTCACCGCACTCGAATCCGATTTCATGAAGCCTCGGATTGCTGAGGTAGTTACAACCAATGCTATTTTGGTTCTTTTTTCTTAGAATAAAGTCTTTCTTCTAATAAAGGGACAAGCTCGGAATTTTTTGATTAACCGTTCACTAGCTTTTTTTTATTAGCGAATGTTCATTTATTGGTAGGCGATTATGTAGAGAGACAATGCATAATATTTTTGAAATTAAGTAGTCGAGTCTTGTATCAGCTCAGCTAATCTACAGAGTACTATAGTTAATCTAATTCTCTTAAATAATATTGATGCAGGTAGATGAGTTGCTTTCACAAGGGGTTAGTGTCACTGTATACAATGGTCAAGTAAGTCCTCGCACAATCTCTTAAAATCTGCCATATCATTCACTTGATACAGATTTGTTAGTCCTTCAACGAACATACGGAGTAATATATTTATGTTACTTGGTAGCGGTTGTGAATTTCCTTGTCATTCAAAAAAAAAAAAACGACATATTTATGTCATTTAGGATGTAATTTACGTGATAGTAACAATATTTGCTACGGAGTATTTGTTAATATAATATCTATGCGTGAGGATTAATTAAACTTGTATAATCACGTTCATACATACATTTTCTAGCTTTTAATTTATCTTCCTCACTTTTTTGGTTGTTCCTTTCATCAAGCTCGATCTCATATGCGCAACAAAAGGAACTCAAGCATGGGTGGAGAAACTCAAGTAAGTTATGACTATAATATGACTATTTGTTTTAAAATGGTTATATTTATCAAAAAGTATTCATATTTTGACAATTTGCACGGAAAAAATCGTTTTACACTAAAATTACACACAATACTAGTCACAATGGAGTATAATAATGACATGATGTACATATAAATTGGGCAGGTGGGATGGTTTGAAGACTTTCTTAAGCAAAGAAAGGACACCTCTCTATTGTGAAGCAAACAAGGGAACAAAAGGATTCAGGAGATCCTACAAGAATTTTCATTTCTATTGGATTCTTGGCGCAGGACACTTTGTGAGTAATTATGTTCCTCTTTAATTTTAAATTCCCCTTGATTTTTAAATGGTACTCTTTTATTTTGAGTCTAAAATAAGTGTAAATTATTCATCGAAAAAGAGAAATTATGTAAATTAGAACATATTTAACTTTTTTAACAAATACTATCGTGGTAAAGACGCCCTTTGAAATGGATGAGGGTATTACTCACCTTATGACAAAAATAATGGAAAAACAATATGGAATCAAGATAACGTGGTGGACCAGCTCATCATTTAGTTGGGTTACTCCCAAGCAAGATAATTAAGCATCATCATTACAAAGGTCTTTTTCAAATGATACATTTTTATCTACAAACATCAAACAAGTCTTTATATAATTATTTTAAAATTAAATGTGATCATTTTAAATAATAATAACATTTTTCTATTTTATGGTAAAAGTGTTACTAACATTTAAAATGATTATATTTAATCAGAAAATAAATATATATAAATAACTCGTTTAAAAGCTATAAATAGAAATGCCGTCTCAAACGAGAATTAGGGTCATCATTATTGTCATGATATCATGATACTATTGTATGGTGGGTGTGAAAGAGTTGTCTGTTAATCATTAAATGCACTAGTAGCTTTGGGACCATGATCTTGTTTTAAGGAGGTTATTGCCTTCTTCAAGTCTTCATTATTGACTCTTCAACAGAATGCCCTTTCTTATTTAATTGTCTTGCATGTGGGTGAACCAATGCAATGTCCTATATATATTATCGGTTGTTCTTCTTTTAAACGCTCAATTTAAATAAAAAAAGAAAATTTTAAGACTATTTCATAGTTAAATATGACTACTTTTAAAAAATAAGTTATCATAAGCGGTAACATTAGAAAATCATTGTGATTATATTTAACCATAAAATAGTAACTAAATCACATTTTTTGGTAGGATGAAAATAGTCCTTCAAAAAAAAAACATTTGTTATCTATGCCATGTTCTCCCCTTGTTTGTAAAAGCACTATTACAATTTTGTATAAATATTATTGTAAAATCACAAGTTAATTTACTAAAATATATAAGTAACTACTTAAACCAAGTTATTTCTTGATTTTATTTTATTTAAAATGATTTTACATAAGACTTTCTTTTATATATGATTATAAAATTCGGAGGTTTATCAATATAGCCTTAAATGAAAAATATGAACCTTACTATGAGTATGATAAAGTGAAAATAAACGGTTTTTAAATTTACACCAAATAACTAGTATATCAAATGCACATTTTTTTTGTTAAACTTTAACGAGGTCTTGCGTATAAAATTCTATAAATTGTAAATTCTCCATAACTCATCATTGAGAAAGTGTTGGAATATTTTTTTAAGGCTCAAAGACTACTCTAATGGTCGACAAAAAATGACTATTTTGTGATAAATAGTGTGATCATTTATGTTAAATTGTCATTAGTAATCATTTTTTTTTCAAAGTTGTCGATAAAATGATCACTAAAAATGATGAATGTTTGTCAAAAAGCACATGATTTATGCAGGAAATGCTATCTTTAATGATAAAATAATTGTTAAAACTCCATGCATTTCAGCACATTGACACAAGTCTACAATGATGTAATAATGAGTAAATAAGAGTTTTTTTTAAAAGGAAGAGTAAATACAGTTGATAGCAGCAGAAGAGAGTCTGTCATTGACTCAATGTAGCTCGTAGTACAAAGTTACTGACAACACACCAAACGTGTGCGTATCTATTCATCTGGCTATTCACTACTTGTCGACCTACTTTTAATTTTACCATTTTCTGTTTACAATTTTCACCCTGCCATTTTCTGTTTACAATTTTCACCCTGCCGTTTGATTATATTTTGGCTTTGTTTTTACTCATATATCCATAATTAGCAAGTCTCTTTTGTGATAGACATTTGTCGTAATTTACGACGGATCAAGTCCCTACCCATGTAGGTAAATAAGACCAAACAAAACGCTACTCTGCTTTTATCTGATCTACCCACATGACTAATATAAATGAGAATTTGTGATCCATAATTGTTTCATCTTCCCGCAATTCATTTTGCACCAAAATTAAGGAACAAAATAATATGTGAAGAAAACTTAAAAGTAAACGGATAATTTACCAATTGATACGGATAGTTTAATTGTTGTTTGTTGTGTACTGTGTAGGTTCCATTGGAGCAGCCATGTGTTGCATTGAATATGATAGCCAACATTACGCAATCTCCAGCATTGTAGACAAGATGCACTCCTTTAATATACTGCCAGCACTAGAACCTGTGTATAACAACCATTGGGGTCTTGGGGATGAAGCACAAAGCCATGAATCGTTACTGGATTCGTGAATAATTTGGATCTTGCTACCATTACGACGTGGGTCGATGTTGTATATCGATTGTTTTTCCTCTAAAACAGGGGAATGTTATAGGAATCGAATTGAACAAAAAGAAAGAATCTCAAGGAAAGCACAACTTGTTAGTACTCTCGTGTTGTTACATTTGATTTCAGAAATAACGCTTAGAACGAATTTAGTTTATAGCATAAGGACGGCCGTCTAAAAGATGAAATTGTTCGATTAGTAGCTGAAAATTAAGACACAAGCTCTAAAATGTTAATACTCATTCATCACCTCATATATTAAACTAGTGGTGTGCCCGTGCGTTGCACGGATTCTTAAATAATTGACTTATAAATATATGATATGTATTATGTAAGGATGTTTTACTCTTTATTATATAAARGGGACTCTACAACAATTTTAATGTAACGCTATCTGATATCTTAAATCTACCTTTACCATTTGTCAAATAAGGCCATATATACTCCCTTCACCTTAAGTCCTTAATTACATCCCAAGTTTTTAGTTCATTCTTAACTAATTGTTGACTTTCCTGAATATATAGTAGTCGATAGTAAATAAAAAGTTACTCCTTCCTTTAAATCCACTCTTCCCCTATTACTTTCTTATCCATTCAAATAATTAGACTTGTCAAGCGGGTCGGGTCCCGGGTCGGGTCATACGGGTCGGGTCATACCGGTCACGGGTCGGGTTAGGGTCAGAATACGGGTCAAGAAATAATTTCTAACGTCGCTTTTAATCTATTTTTTAATTAAAAAAATAATTTTTAAAAATGTAAAACATATTTAAAATTAATATTTTAATAATATTCAACGTTTACATTAATTATTTCAACGTTTACATTAATTATATTGACATAGTTATTAAATTAAAGTTTTTTAATAATTATTTTATCATGAAGTATTATAAAATTTCTATTCAATTGACTTTTGAGTTGTGTTTGTAATTTTTAATAATAAAAAAACAATTTTTTAACTATTTTTTTCAAATATAATATATAAAGTATTAATATTTTAATAAAATTCTTGATTTATCTTTGACCCAATGGGTCGACCCGTTCGGGTCGGGTCTCGACCCTAAAATAACGGGTCATTTCGGGTTCAGGTCAAACGGGTCACGAGTCGAAAAAACCGGGTTTGTAACCCTAAAAAACGGGTCGGGCGAGTCGGGTCGAGTTTTGACAGGTCTAATTCAAATCTACTCTTTCCCTTTCCTTTTTCACAAACTCTCATTTAAGATGGAAACTAAGATATCAGTTGCATAGATAAGACAAAAACAGGATGCTTAGATATTAGTAAAAGACTTGTCTTATATATTAAGTGTTATGCTATTTGACCCATTTTATCTTAAAACGAATATATATGTCTGAAGAGAGAGTTATAATTCATTCTTAGGACATGATTGTCCTCAATGATTTTGTCTATTTACCAAAACATATAAAGTGGTACGAAAGAATGGTTTCTAAATAGTTTAGTGAGAGACCGTCTCTCCAAAGTTTTAGAGTTACCAAAATGTCATTGTCATGACCTACTACCATGTATTTATACTATTTCATATTTAATTCTACTTTACTCCAAAATCATGTACTTGTACTAATTTTTAATTTTACCTTTAAATTTTGTGCAAAGAATAAAGTATAAGAGTGGATTTGAAGGAAAGATACTAATAACGTATATTTAAGTAATCCCTTTATCTCATTCATATAAGTAATAAAATATTATATTACGTCTATGTTAGTACTCCCTCAGTCTTAGTTATGTTTTTTTTTTTTTTTTTCAATTCGTTTAAAACTAATTGTTGACTTTCCTAAATATATACTACACAGTAAATAAAAAGGAAATATACTAATAACGTATATTTAAGTAATCCCTCTATCTCATTCATATAAGTCCGGTTGAATTTGAGTTTTGACAT
>VHZZ01040810.1:0-13511 GCA_009801015.1 Silene noctiflora
GACTTCACGCCCTTGATTCGCCCTCCGTGGAACCCGCCACGGGAGGGGATGTGCACATTAATGAACTTGGGTTTTCGCTCGGATAAGATGAGCGGCGCTTAGGTGGGAACGGCTGCGGTCCCCCACTGGCAGAGCTACACACCTTGGGTGTGTAGTCAGTGATATGGAGTGGAGTTGGTGGAGTTAGTGGAGTTGGCGTGGCTTGTGCTATGTTGCTATGTTTGGTTTGTGTTATCAGTAACTGACCCCGTTTTGTGTTTGAAATCTGTGATGATCCATGCGGGGATGGTGAGCAGTTGTTGAGCAGGTTTGATATGCATGCGCTTGGGTTGGCTGGGTGTTCTTCACGAGATTATAAGTCTTCCGCTGTGTCTGTTTCAGTAGCTAGTTTANGCTTAGGTGGGAACGGCTGCGGTCCCCCACTGGCAGAGCTACACACCTTGGGTGTGTAGTCAGTGATATGGAGTGGAGGTGGAGGTGGTGTGGTGTGGCTTGTGCTGTGTTGCTATGTTTGGTTTATGTTATCAGTAACTAACCCCGTTTTTGTGTTGTAATCTGTGATGATCCAGGATGGTGAGCAGTTTTTGAACAGGTATAGCTTGATACGCATTCGCATGGGATGGCTGGGGATCACCACAAGTTTAGAGTCTTCCGCTGTGTTCCGTTTTGTAGCTAGTTTTAGACCTTTGAGACATTTTTTTCCTTACATTTGAGACAGTTTTGTTTGGCCTTGTAATCAGTTTAAACTTATCTATTAAAGTTGTTTCTTTATTGTCTATTTGATTATCATTGCCTCGGGAAACCGAGATGGTAGCATCTCTATGTCTAAGGTGGCATGGTAAGGCACTTTGGAGTATGGGGGTGTTACATACACCCTCCCCCAATGTTAAAAGAGCAAATGGTAGCCCAGAGAGTATTTTAAGTCATAACTTAAGGATAATTTTACGATAATCCACGGTTATTGCAAGATATACCTGTCGGTTAGAAGATGGTTTGACCTCGACATGACATTACCAACAAAACTAGTGACGTAATCACAATATCAAGTAGTAGAAGTTATACATTTGCCTTGAGTACAATACATAAATAAAGACCGAGGACACACGTGGCCCTCACTGTTCAAAGCAACATTGTAAGGTACATTAAAATATCCCTCATGATCCCACGTCAAACGAGGAAGTGGTCTATGTAGTGATCTACTGGCACTCGATCGAGTAACAGCCATACTCGATCGAGTAAGCTTAGCTCGATCGAGTACTAAAGAAACAGAAGACACCCAGAACTTGTGTAGAACTTACTCGATCGAGTTGCCTCCACTCGATCGAGTACGGAGTAAGCTACGCGGTCGAGTTCCTTCCACTCGACGGAGTATAGCCAAGGCAATAAGGAAATACGCAAGATCCGGGATTGGATCCCCAACACCATCATATACACATAAGTCTAAACAAAAATCAGTCATGAGCGCGGCCTTATGGCCGATTACATCACTAAAGCAATATCCAAAGATCTTAAGATCCAAATATCCGAACACAAAACGAAAATCTAATAAGGTTTAACAACATCATCACATAGGTACAAGTGGCCGCTCAAGGGTACTCTCTAATGTCCTCCTCTATCTCCTTGGTACCGCCAGCGCCAGATGTGCCCGCTCCTGAGGGTCCTGTCATATCTCCTTCTCCTGTGGCTGCTCCTGTTCCCGATCCCCCGCCGGTCCACCACGGTGCCAGGAACCCATAAGGATAGCTCTCTGGAACTCTCTAAGTACTCCTATCCACCCCATAGTTGTGGAATACTCCACTATCATCCCCTGGTCCTCTCCACCACACCGGCTGAGCTAAGTTGGTTCCCACATTCTGCTGAATGACAATCTCATGGAGGTTCTGAAGCACTAATGTGTTCGACACCCTCTCCGTGAGCTCACTTACCTGCATCTGATGGCTATAGGAAGGTGGGTAACCGGGGTATTGGTACTAAGACGGCCCCTGCTGCGCAAATGGTGGCTCTCCAACCACCTCATTTGCCCTCCGTGGCACCCTACCCGCCCTAGAAACCTGGTCCTCCTCTCTCACATGGGCTCCCCCAACCGGCTCAGGCATCTCTTCCAGAAGGTCATATACGATCAAGTAGGTCTGCTCAGGAAGGTCGGCCTCCTCGCTGCCAGGTGTAGCCTCTGCCAACGGCTCAGTCACAGGGAAGTAGTCCGCGGCAGACAACCTCATCCAACTCCTACCCCTCACCCTCTGCGCTAAACCCCCACCCGACAACTCTCTTAACCACTTCTGTCGAATGAAGTAGGTCTTATCTAAGGTCGAGACAACAACAGTCATGGGCCTAAGAGCGCGAGAAGCCTCGAAATCTGTCAACCTCTCGGCTAGGCGGGTGACGATAGTGCCACAACTAAGGTATCGGGTCGAAGATCTAGCCATCAAGGCCAAGCTAGCGCATACTATTGCTGGTGCATTGTAGGCCCAACGCTTTTCCCGTGCGGCGTTGAGATAGGAGAGAAACAACATAACATTGTGTGAGTTGAGCTTACTTACATCCTTTCTACCATATAGTAAACAAGTCAAAGACCGGAGGAAAATCTTTAGGGTCACGTGTTGTACATCATTGATCAACATAGCATTAAAGGTAGGGGTAGCCCTGTCGGTGAGCGAGGGTAGGTAGCTACTCGCTCCGCACTCCCCTTGAATATCGCCATAGTACCCCACCCTAGGCTGTGTGAGCTTAAGATGGTCAGCAAACTGATTCAGGGTCAGGCTATAGCTATTGTTCATCAACCGGAAGCCTACCGTCTTCCCGGCTACATCATAGTCAAAGAAGCTCATAAATTCTAGGGTCAAGAAGTCATAGGAATGTTTCCTCAATCTATACAACCCCTCCATCCCCAAGACCTCAAAGATATGACGCACATCCATCTCAATCCCCAGAGTCTCCAATATCTCCATATCTATGCACTTTGTGGGCTTCAAGGTGGGGCCCAACAAGTTCAAGAAAGCCTCTCTTTGCTCAAAGTCGCGGAAAACAACTGTCGGGTATTGAGGTACTGACGGAAACATGGGTCCACTACTCCCCTCTCCGACCTCCCGTGTTGTCCTGATCCTCTGGCTTGGTTGACGGGTAGCAACATTCCTCGGCATCTGTAGCAATGTGGCTAGCCACACATCGGTTTTTAAAAACCAAAAGTGAAGTTTAAAATGATGATGCATACTCAAAACAAGGCTTAAGACGAGTTTCTTTTTGTAAAATATGCAATTCGTAACCAATGTCCTCTACTAACCCTCCTTATTATTACTTTCATCAAAATCAATTAGCATGGCTAAATCCGGGTAACAAAAATCCTAATTAAGGCTTTATCAAAACCGAAATCCAAGGTTTGAGCAAGTTTTTAACAAGAATCCGGGTAAATATTACCAAAATAAGACTTGAGTATCGATTAGAGCAATGAAATTAAGCCAAAATTTCAGTGGTGTACTTTAAAAGACGGCGCTTTAAGAGAACTTTTCCGGTGAAATAGACCAAAAACAAGTACTAAACATGATAATATCAACATCACCGACTATTTTCCAATCTCCAAAGATGAATTAGAATGATAGAAATCAAAAATTTAGGTCAAACCCTAGAAATTCCGGGTTTATTGCTACAAAATTTCAAGCTAAATCTGTAGTTTTCTAGCATCAATTAGCAAGATTCAAAGTATTTGCAACACAATCCAACAACTATCATGCAATATTAAAGCGAAAAGTCGAAATTTACATAACTCCTAGTTCTCTATTTGTTCCAATATCAAAAGAGAAAAACAAAAATTTACCAAGATTAAGTTTGAAAATCGATTCAAAGAAGGTGAACTAGAGGAATTAGAAGTGCAAGGACACAAAATCACCAAACCTTGTAGTTGAAAATAGGGTTTTTGAGAGAGTTTGAAGGGATATAGAAGAAATAAGTGGGAAATAATGGAGAAGTTGTAAGTTATATAACCCGATATATGAAAAGAAAAACCAGTTTTCTGATTCAGGGATACTCGATCGAGCTTCTGGAGTACTCGGTCGAGTGACCTCTTCTCGGTCGAGTTAATGGCGCTCGGTCGAGTACTGAAGAAACAGTATAATCACCAATTATGTCAATTAAAAGTACTTGGTCGAGTGCTCACGTACTCGGTCGAGTTAAGTCTACTCGGTCGAGTTACCCTTGTACTCGTTCGAGTCAGCCAAAAACGAGCAGCGACTTATTATGATGTGTAGTCATTCCTGCAAAACAACGATTCCTTCGGAGTCTAAGCCACACCTAGAACTCGTCACAAGTTATTCTTAAATCAGCACCCTTAGCTATCATCAACGAACATATGATAAAACATCCAAGGCTAATCATCGTAACACTTACTCCTTCCCATCCCCGATCATATGCAAGTCTATTTGATGTAACGATTTTTATACCATCCACATACCTAGCTATTCCATAATTATAATAAGTTCATACCTACCATCACGTATTGCAACATATAAACCGATTACCAAACATACGTGCCACCTCATAAACACACACATACACCTCATACACCCTACTTGTTCATTCGCCTACCTACGCATACAATATTAAGAGCAAACATGTACCACTAATTTAACTTGACTTTACTTCTTGTACACATACCTTGCACATAACACACATGTTCATATAATTGTCGATTCAACATCCCCATTCACGGTGGCTGGCTTAAGCATATTGCGGCCAGGATTTTGGAATGAGGGCGCCTTCTCACCCAAAATCAGATTTTCAAAGGGGCTCTCAATGTACATACACTAGATTCATTTTATTTGACTCTCTACGTTCATTGGGTTCATTAGTTACGGTTCCAAAATCGTTGCTATGATACCACTTTGTAACACCCCCATCTACAAAGGAGCCTTCTCCAAACCTTCACTAGCAGATAAGGGGGTTACTATCTCGGTTGCCCGAGGATAAGCATATCATAACGTCCATAAAAGAACATTTAAAGTATAATTACATGTTAAGCTTGTTACAAAACAAGGTACAACTGATACAACTATTCAACTACGTTGAGACTCCATAAGCCAAACTCAGTGAAAGACGCGTCCCTCCAAGCATCCAGTCAAACCATATCAAAATCTGTTAAGATAGATTGCTCACCATAAGGATCACCGCAGACACACAACAAGAAGAAACAAGCAACACCACACAAGGTCAGTAACTGAAGATAAACGCACTGCATAACATATACAAGCATAACCCCAACTCCTTTACATCTCCGTACATTTTACTAACACCGTTGTGTTGTCCTGCCGGATTACCAGTCGCAACCAGTAATCCACACCGCCAGTAGGGACCGCAACCTTATCACCTAAGCCCTGCTCAAAATTATAGAGCGACAACCCATTGACCATTAATGTGCACATCCCCCTTGTAATGGGGACCACAAGAGGTGGAACAAGGGCGTGAAGTCATTCCCGAAGATGACTCCACTCAACCGAGGGCGCATCTCGCGAACCACATACAAACAGAATATCACATCATCCAAATCTTTACACAACAAAATCAACAGTACCGAGTAGGAAAACCTACCTTTAGCGATCTGCAACTAGCATTTCGATCCTATGACTGTGAAACCACCACCTACAACACCTAACAACAAGGACATATTCTTATTACTAACAACCATAACCCAACAACTCATGGATGACGGTGATGATGATGAATTACCTATGCCTAGCATACCGACGACAAGACCACAACCCGACTCGAGTCTCCATATCCATGACAGGCTCCCAAGATGAAGGATTAGGGTAAAGGGTGATTATGAGAAAGTGTCGTCGATTTGGGTTTAGGAGAAATGAAAATGAAAACTGATTTGGGTTTACGACTTTGCGATTTATATTATAACACTGAACCACACCTACTCGATCGAGTGCACACATACTCGATCGAGTTACCTCTAATCGATCGAGTAGCCATAGCTAGATTGAGTCCCCCAACTCCCAAGGTTACTAAGTCTACAAAGTCCGCTTTACCAAAGGTTCCGACAATTAACCACAGGTGTAAGGTCAGGTCAATCAACGGGTCCCTAAAGGACGGGTATTATATGTTTGATGAGCATTATATGTGTTGATGTGAAAAATTTTCAAATATTTGTCGACAATGGGTTATTTCGAATGTCTTCTTAGCAAACTGAAAACTTTGATAGTATGAGGATGAAGAATTGATTGTATATTCAATGGTAATGAACAAGAATACAACGTATGACTTATCTACAACTACAAGAAAAATAACCTAGAAAGACTCCTTTCCTAATTAGCCTCCTGCAATTAAGGCAGTGAGATTATACACCATATAATATTGAACATATTACCATCATACATA
The DNA here is from genome assembly GCA_009801015.1 of Silene noctiflora. Classification (NCBI taxonomy): domain Eukaryota; kingdom Viridiplantae; phylum Streptophyta; class Magnoliopsida; order Caryophyllales; family Caryophyllaceae; genus Silene; species Silene noctiflora. Next base: position 6,373 of record VHZZ01040810.1, read on the forward strand.
TAATACGGAAAAATATCGAATAATATCCTTAACACTCCCCCTCAAGTTGGAGCACTCGGCAACCCGATGCCCAACTTGAATTTCAAATATCCGAAGGCTTCTCGTCCCAGTGTCTTGGTAAATAAATATGCATTCTGTTATTTACTTCGTACATGAGCAGTGGATAAATTATTGGCAAGAAGATGTTGACATATATAATGACAATCGATTTCTATATGTTTTGTGCGGTCATGAAAGGCGAGATTCTTTGTAATATTGAGAGCTGCTTGATTGTCACAAAATACCTTCATTGGCCGTGTATGTGTGACTCCAATTGAGCTAAGAAAACTCTTCGGCCTGAGTAGTTCACTTGTTAATGCGGCCATGGCTCGATATTCCGCTTAGGCTGACGATCTTGTTACTGTATTTTGCTTCTTAGCCTTCCATGAAATCGGTGAACCTCCTAAGGCAACAAAATATCCCGTCAATGATCTTATTGTCGAAGGGCAACTCGCTCAATCCGAGTCCGAGTAGCCATTTAATTCAAGACTCGAATTCCGGGCTTAACACAATTCCCTTTTTTAAACTACCCTTGACATAACGCACTACTCGGATGACAACATCAAGATGTTCTTTTCTTGGCTTGTGAACGAACCGGGAGAGTATGTGGACGACATATACTAAATCAGGCCTCGTAATTGTTAAGTATATGAGGCGTCCAACTATTCGTCTGTACTTCATCGGGTCTCTGAGTATATAGCCTTGGGCTAATGGCAACTTGTGATTTTGCTCCATAGGTATGTCAAGTGTTCAACGAACTTGTCGTCGACATAAATTAAAACACCAAAAAAACTGTTTCCTTTATGGTATATAAAAAATGAATAGTCTGCCATTGATTGTGTAAAACCATACCCTTTTAAGGAGACCTTTAACTTGGCAAACCATTTTCGTGACGCTTGTTTTAAACCGTATAATGATTTGAGAAGCTTGCAAACCTTATTCGACCCTTGTGCCTCAAAGCCTTGTGGCAACCGCATATACATTTCCTCATTGAGATCCCTATGGAGAAATGCATTATTTACGTCCAATTGAGTAATCGACCAGTTCTTTATCACGGCCACAGCTAGCAAATAGCGCACACTCGTCATCTTGGCTACCGACGCAAATGTAGTCTTTTCTCTAGTATGGGATTTATAATTCTCGTGAACTTGAAAATATAGTCTTTTCTCCAGTATGGCTCAAACTTGTCACGAGCTCCTCGACCAAGTCTTTCTACTATATTATTGGTCTCATGCACGACTGCCCTGTCCCCTTCTACGGTCTCCACAACCGTTTCATTAGGGACATGTTCTGCATATGTATCAACCAAGCTCTTAACTTCTGCCCCTGTTACTTTGCTCCTCCTATCGTCATCATACCCCTCCTCGACATTGTTAAAGGAAGGTTGGTCAAAACTATTCACGACCTACTCATTCATACTTAACTCACATGGTGGTCCATTCAGTCCATTTTGAGCTGCCCAAGGGAAGACATGATCATAACAGATAATATCTCTCGGCACAAATAATTTATTTTTTTGTTAAATTGTAGACACGTCATCCTTTCTTCCCTTGAGGGTAACCAATGAACATACATCTCTTTCCCCGTTCTCCAAATTTATCTTTTGGTTTGTCTTTATTATGAGCGTAACAAAGACAACCAAACACTCAAAGGTTTCAAGACTCGGTTTCTTGCCATACGATATTTCATAAGTTTTACGACCATCAAGGATTCGTGTGGGTGTCCTATTGATCAGGAAAACTGCCGTTTGTATACATTCCCCCCAGAATTCTAATGGAAGGTTGGCTTGGAAACGTAAGGCTCAAGCGTTTTCTAGTATATGCCTATGCTTCCGTTCTACCCTCCCATTTTGTTGTGGGGTGTCGATATTACTAGTTTGGTAAATAGTTCCCGTCTCATTATAATTTTTCATCGTTCCTGAAAGGAACTCAGTCCCATTATCTTTGAACGACTTTGACTCGTTTCCCAAATTGATTATGAGTCATTTTACAAAAAGTGATTAATAGGTCGACTTAGCTTGCTTCTCCCCGATTTTGCATTAAGTACACCCATATTTCTCTAATATGATCGTCAACAATGGTTAGGAAATAATGTGCCCCCGGCAGACTTTTTATATGGTAAGGCCCCCAAATATCGCAATGAATTAAGGCAAATAGAACACTGCTTCTTTTATTATTAAGCTTAAAAACAGATCGTGTTTGCTTGGAACGACAACAAGAATCAAAAATATCTCGGGGATTCCAAACTAAATTATTCCCAATTAAAGACGAAAAAGAAGGTAGAGTACTACTAGATGGGTGATCAAGCCTTTTATGCCAAAGGCGAACACCATCATTCACTTTCACGTTAGCTACTAGCCGTTTGTCATCAACCTTCATGAAGTAAACCCCATCTCTATGCTCACCCCGTCCAATGTGCATCCTCGTAGATTGGTCCTGTATTACACAATAGTCCAAATAAAATGTTACAACATAGTTATTTTATTAGAGTAATTGGCGTATTGAAATTAAATCATGGGTTAAACTTGGAACGAACAACACATCTGTCAAAATAAAATTGCTATTTAAAATCACATGGCCATGTTCTTTAGCAACGATGTATGTCCCATCTAGTAATCCAACCGTTGACGGGGAACCTGTCCAAATTTGATCTAGCAAATCACGACGACCTGTCATGTGGTGCGAAGGACCTCTATCAAGCAATCAATCACCCGTAATCGTTGTATTTTTACCTGCTAATTGCTGATTACCGTCAGGCTTTGTGACTAATGGACCTTAGAGTTGCTTGATTTCGTCAAGCGAGAGGTTATGTTTGCTAGATTCTGCCTCGTTGGTGGATGTAGCATTTGCAACCTGGAAATTGTTTCCGTAGCCTCGTCCACCGTCACGTCCAGAACCACGACCTCCTTTTCTACCTCGATCGCGACCTCTGACAACAGAGTACCCGACGTGTTTGGTATAACAATTATCTTCTATATGCCAAAACTTGTTGCAAAAGGTGCACTTGATAGGCTCTGTTTCAGGTGGTTGTTCTCTGTGTTTGTTGCACTTCCTCGTCCTCGACCAACGACGTTCACGTGTTTGACAGCCATGGCTGCCTCATGAACTTCTTCCTTCGCTTTTGTCACTGCTTGATGCCTCTCTTCACGCAATACAAGCGAGTATGCACGACTTAGTGAAGTGACATCGTCCTCCATCAAAAGATTGGAACGAATGTGACCGTATAAAGTGTTGTCAAGCCCCATATGAAATTTGTGCACTTTTCTTCTTCGCGCTCCTTAATTAAACCTGCACCCGCTCCACATGTGTATTGAGGAAATCGACTATAATTGGCCAACTCGTCTCAAATCGCTTTCAATTAAGTGTAATACTCAACAATGGATTGATTCTTTCCTTGCTTGTATTTATTGAGATCATTCTTTAACTGATGAACTCGTGGTGCATTCTCGGTAGAATATCGGTCTTGCAATTTCTGCCAGATTTCAGTCACCGTGAGCGAGAACGCAATGCTTGAGTGAAGTTTAGGGTCGATGACGTTTCTGAGCCATGACTTTACCATCGCATTACACTGTCGTCACGCTACGACTTGAAGATTTTCCTGTTCTCCTTTAGAAACAACGGGTTTCTTGAAGGCTCCCTTGACGAACGCCAATTTATTTTTGGCGTCAAGTCCATTACGAACCGCATCTGCCCACAACTCGTAATTCTCACCATTGAAGATGGTTTGTGTTAACATTGATCTAGGACTGTCTGATGGATGGAGATACAAGGGGGTCCGAAGGAGCGATTTGTTCAACCATCTTGTTTCCCTCACCTTTACTCTTGTCTCCTTGAGTCATATTGTAAGAAAATTTTTTGCGCTCAGGATCGTTAACACTCTGATGCCATGAAAACTTTGATAATATAAGGATGGAGAATTGATTGTATATTCAATGGTAATGAATAAGAATACAACGTATGACTTATATACAACTACAAAAAAAATAACCTAGCAAGACTCCTTTCCTAATTAGCCTCCTCCAATTAAGGCAATGAGATTATACACCATATAATATCAAACATATTACCATAATACAAATATACAGAATAATATCAAATTATATCATTAACACAAACGAAAGAAAAGAAAATATAAAGTAAGGAAACAAAGTAATTATCTTTTTATTACGTGTCGATCTCACACTACTAATTTAGAGATAATTTAAAATACTCTCAAGTACTTAACTCGAAGTACACAATAATCTTCCGCTCATGGTTGCCTCTTGCCTGGACATGTCCGCTGAATTTTTATTTGTGATTGACTCTAGATTAAAACCATTACATTATAATCATGACAACAAACAATTAACCTTTTCCATTATCATAAATATCCAAAATAAATACTAATTTTTTTGTTTACAAATAAATTGATATATGTATGTGGAAGATGAGTATTTAGATACCTATATGTGTATGTGTATGCACATTAGTTTTTGTCCACTATATTGCCTTCCAAAATAATCGCCAAAACACACTATAGATAGCAAATGCACACACTATAAACTCATGTTTATTTAACTTCATTAAAGGCTAAAGGTACAAGCATAAAAATTAAGTTGATAGCTATAAAGGCTAAAAATTTAAAAATTCCTCGGTCGTTTTGTACATTTTTTTTTTTGAACCATGTTAATTTAATCCTTAAAAAAATGCTGCCTTAATGTTGAAAGAGGAAGTTACATGCTTTATCCAAATGATATCAAAGAGAACATGAGTTAGTGAGTTCCACAAAATAATACCTCCTCCGGATGCTTCTTCCAAATTGAAATACATATTATCATAATTGGCAGCAATAGCAACAATGTTATGTCTGGGATTCAGATGATAAACTCCACAATCCTTGTTTTATTAACATTTGTTTCTTATTCAGAAGTAAAATAAGTTAATTAAGGGCTTATTTGGTTCAATACGAGAAGATAAAGTTCCCATTAATATTAAATTCACATGAAGTGCAAATTCATGTGAATTGTATAAAAGTTGTTTGGTTGTCATGGAGGAAATGATTTCATGTGGTAAATTACACTTACCAAGGGGGAACTTGGTAAGTGACTTCCTACATTGTGTAGGAATTAGACTTCCTTGGGAAATTCTATTTTTCATGAAGTTGGCAGCCAAACAACATTTAATTTAAGCATTTCATGAGAATTTCTACTTCCTATGAGTTAGAGGGACAACCAAACAAGCCCTAAGTATAAAAATGCTCTCTTGTATTCTTACCTACAATGTTAGATTATTATAATAACATGGGTAACGTAGGGTCATCAGGTATACTTGATTCTCTTTGCATTAGGGTAATACTTAAGTTGAGCAAAAAACTACCGTAGCATTAAAAACAGCAACAACTATGCACAAAGAAATGCAAACAATACAAAAAATAACGGTATCAGATGGTTTGATCCTCTAACAACAATTTTACATAGCTCTTTTGTTATTGAGCGTGATTTAAAATGACACTTACATTTGACACATGATTTGAGATTTCATAACAAGCGTACACCCTTGTATCGTAGATAGTGACCATATTTTTTAGCAAACAATTTTATATTAGATGTTACCATTTTATTAGTTTTGGCACTTTTTTACTTTAAATTTTATAATTGCTTACTAATAAAAGTGGTTATAATCTACGAGATAATGGATATACAGGTTATGAAATTATGTGCCTAATGAAAGCGTCACACGGTCAAAAATAAAAGGATAAAAAAAATTGAATTTAGAGGATCAATTCGTCTGTTTATTTTATGGTTGGTAGAATCTGATTCTGTTTGTGCGTTGTCATGGTAATTGAAGATCTGTTACTTGGCTCAACAACACCACTACCTTGATGTTGTTAAGGATAATCAAATATACTTGATTATCCTGCTTCACCTATGTTTTAAAATATAGAGTTACATACTCTTTACAGATGTGCTATGATGAAAAAACCGTCATTTGTCTCTTCGTAAATATAATAACATCAAGTAAGTCAAGTTGTATACATACATGAGCCATAACTTTGTGAATAAGATATATCTTACATTCACAAGTTCATTCTAATAGTTAGTGATATATGCTAATTATTCGTGATATTCTCTTCATTTTCTTACGTTATAATCCGTTCATGCACGATTTTGCGTGCCTTTACTTGCATTTTGCACCCTTACTTCCCGTTCTATGAAATCATGTCTCATCTTGTAGGCCAGCAGCCGGCTGGAAACCCCCTCCAGCGAGCCAAGGGAGAAATTGGTGATCAGTTACAGAAACTTCCCAGCCGGCCAACAGGCAAGGAGTGCATAAAGATAGAAGGAAATGAAGAAAATGAAGAGCAGTTACAAGAGGCTCCCAGCCAGTTAGCCTACCGGCAGCCGGCACACCGGCCGTGCATACCTGACAACTCAATTTTGGCCTTCAACTTACAAAAGACTTCTAGCCGGGTAGGCCACTGACGGACGGTCCACCGGCTGAGGCCCTTTTTTCACGTTTTCAACCCCTTGTAATTTTTAACCTAATTTTGTAAGAACCTATAAATACCCCCCTCCCTAATTCATTTGTACACACAACCCTAGATCCGAATTTACTCCTATTTTTATGTAAGTTTCTTAATCCTTCCTTAATTAAGCCTCCATTACTTAGTCAATTCTCCTAGATCTAGTTGATTTCAATAGTTTATATTTCGGTATTTTGCTTGTAATAGAAGATTCTGAAGGAGATAATACGCGACCTAAAGGCGTTCCTCCCAACATGTTACCCCTTGACAATTAGTTAACGAGATTAGATGGTAAATTACAATTGTTGGTGGTCGAAGTCGTGTCCTAGGCTTTTATAAATTTGAGTAAATCCGAATTTCACTTGCTTGTTTTCTTAATTTAGGATTTACATTAGTTTATTTTATTACGTAGTAGATGTAGGAATTATTATTAATTCTCTATTATGTGGACCTAATTACTGATGTCAGTCACTTTAATTAGAAACGGTTAAATATAATGTTTCAGGTTTTTAGTGGGAGTAATAGAATAAGTGGATTACGGTTAATGTTTACATGCCATTAACATATTAGGCCCACTTATCTATTTAAGCCCCTCCTGC
>VHZZ01040819.1:5299-16451 GCA_009801015.1 Silene noctiflora
AAATCGTCGCTCTAATACCACTTTGTAACACCCCCATCTACCAAGGAGCCTTAACAAGACCTTCCTCAACAGATAAGGGCGTTACCATCTCGGTTGCCCGAGGCAAGTAATAATCAAATTTCGATAACAGAACATTTAAAGTGATTACAAGTGATTACAAGATAAAACAAAAGAAGAAAAAGGCAAATCGTTAAACTATTATCTATATGTCTAAACCGTCGTGACTCGTAGCAACTCGTCCCTCCAACACYYAGCAAGACTCCAAAGACAACYTGTCAAGACTGACTGCTCACCATACGGATCACGGCAGACACATCACAAAGAAAACAACAAGAAAACACCACGCAAGGTCAGTACCGTATTAACATACCACAACGACAATAGTAATCATACACGGTACCACACAATTCCATCTTCATCTCACACCACATCACACCACATCACATCACTGACTATACACCCTGCCAATGGGGAACCACAGCCACACCCACCTAAGCCCCGCTCATCGCAACGAGCGCAAACCCTGTTCCTTAATATGCACATCCCCTCCAGTGGCGGGTTCCACGGAGGGCGAAACAAGGGCGTGAAGCCACTCCCGCAAGTGACTCCACTCAGCCGAGGACGCACCCCGCATCACAGCCAACACCATACATCCATCACAACTCCACGAACAACCGACATACAGCATTCATAACATAATAACAGACAACCATGCCAATTTGAAAACAGTAACCGAACATTCCATCAACACAAATATCAACACAAGACAACCCAAAATACAGTACTGAGTAGGGAAACCCTACCTCTAGCAAACCGCAGCGACTCCGCACGCAGCCTCACAGCGACAAGCCATCATTGACATCCTATAGCAACATTACGACATCTAACACTATTACTACACATATCACTAAACGACCGGAGATGATGATAACAACAACGACATTACATACCTATGCCAGCCTTCCGGCGACAAGAGCGCTCCCCGACTCACGCTCCCGTCTCCCAAGGTGATGCGTCTCCCCATATCTCAAAAGGGTGAGAACAGAAGGAGAAATGGCGAGGCGACGACATCTAGGTTTAGGAAAAACAGAAATAAAATGATTCGCGTTTTCTAATATCATGATATATATTTTATCGCTGGACACGAGCTACTCGATCGAGTACTAACTTACTCGATCGAGTGCACCTTACTCGATCGAGCGACCTCCGCTAGATCGAGTTGCTATACTACATCGCCATCAACGAAGGACTAACCAGGACTCGGAAAGCACTAGGGTCAGTCAACGGTAGTCAAGGGTCCGAATAGGGCGGGTATTACAGGTGCGGACCGGCTATTTTGGTGGGTGGTACTGCGGTGTCGTCACCAGGTTGTGGGTACGTCTGGACATTTTCCGGTACAGATGTAGTGATTGGAGATTGTGTCGCATGCATTTTATGATCGTATTGCATAACCGTATTTCATTCATTGGGTTTTACATATTATATTATCGAATTTGACCGTTTGTGGCTATGTGTTAATTGTCACCTATTTCCGGGGTGGCCTGTGTCAATCCATATGATATTTCCGATCATATGGGGAGTAGGTTATGTACAGGTTGCATTTGTGGTCACGCGAGAGAAGGGACGAGCTACGGTTTTGGAGTTGAGTCGACATGAGATAGATTTGTATTAGAGAGTCGTAGTAGTATGCCTTGTATTTATTTATTCCATTGTTTACCTTTATGTAATTCATTAAACCATTGTTGAAAATAAAGGCTTATTAATGGTATCTCCGAAACACTACCTCAGGAAACTGAGATGTTAATGCTTCGATTATCTTGGCCGGATAATTGGGGTGTTATAATATGCCAAATATACAACCTTCACACGGAATATGAATTTTAACATGCCAAGAACACATGTACCAACAATCACTCATTCTCATATTATAATGCACTTCCACCAACATTGTGTGACTAATCATAACTACCCATTATCATGTTATAATGCAAATCTATCAACGAATGAAACTAATAACAATTTCCCTTTAACATGTTATAATGCAAATCCAACAATTACAACTTCCTTTAAGACACAATTACCCAATAACATGTTAAAATGCAATTTCAAAAATCATGTGTTAACCACAACAATAATGACATATGTAAACATTCATATTATTGAAATCGAGTAGGAAAACCCTACTTTTTAGCAAACTCCATAAAAGCAACCAACTTGTTAGAATTACTGTTCCATCAAGTCTCGTCCTATAATTAACCAAGTAATTCCTATCACAATCATGTCCTACAACAATATAATACATCTTATTACTTATTACAAATGTAACACCCTCATCTACCAAAAGTACCTTACCAAGGCCTACCTTAGTACACGGGAGTGTTACCATCTCGGTTGCCCGAGGTAAAGTATATCAACTAGTCTATAAAAGAACGTTTATTAAATCAATTTAAAGTTTACAAGGCCAAAATATCAAATCTAAAACTGAAATACAACTTGACTACTAAAGTTTAAAGTCTACTAAATGAACAGAGGAAGTTAAAAGAAACTTCTAGACTCAGCGACGTCCCATCCATGTCGCACATAAGCTGTAACACCCCCATACCCCAAGGCACCTTACCAAGGACTACTTCAAGATATGGAAGTGCTACCATCTCGGTTACCCGAGGTAGTGTACGTCACAGAAACCATAATGAAACAAATACTTAAAGAATAACTTTATTTAAAAGGTTACAACTCCCAAAAAAAAAATACAAATACAAACCGAATTCCAAAACTGTGATAACAACATAAGATAAAGGTATGAAGAAGCTAGACTACTAAATAATTGGTGATGACTCCGCCCTGACAATCCGCGCAGCAACATTAACAATGATAACCATCATCACCTGCTAAGCCAACTGCTCACCATCCTCGAATGGATCACCACAATTTTGAAAATAGAAACGGGGTCAGACAACCATACAATAATATACATAGCATAACATATAAATGAGCATCCAATGTAACCAGAACCACCACCTCCAAACTCCATAGTAACCAGTAACTGACTACACACCGAGGTGTGTAGCCCTGCCAGATAACCCACCGCAACAGGTAATCCACACCGCCAGTGGGGATCTCAGCCTTACCACCAAAATCCATGCTCACACAAGATCGAACCCAGTCCTTTAATGTTCACATCCCCCTTGCGCCGAGAGAACGCAAGAGGCGAACAATGGGGGTGAGACCATCTCTCGCATTGGCTCACAATATCATCTCAAAACTCCAACAATCATATCCATGTACTAATCATATCACGAATATCAGAAGAGAGTAACAAGATCATCACATCGATACATATACTATTCCACAATCAACTGCGTAGGGTAACCATAACTGAATAGCAATCCACGCAATACAACAAAAGTTTCTAGAAGGCTTCTTCTACAAAATCTCTTCCTAGAATAATAGCATCAATCAAAACCATGGAATATACAAGATAATCCCCAAAATCCCCAAAATACCCAAATTAGGGTTTCACCAATCTAAAACAAATCACAAAAGACTAAGCCAATAAACTTACCCCAACGATTATGAACGCAACGATGTCAAAATCTCCAAAAGTGACGAACTTAACCTTTGGATCGATAGGAATAGAAGAGAAGTAGTGACGTTGTTTGTCTTTTGTGAAAAAAGTGATTAAAACTGCTTAATGAAATGTTTTAAGTTAAAACACGATTATCACATGCTTCCCGTTTTGTTTATATCAACCGCGAAAAAACCTGTAACGAATCGGACACTCGGTCGAGTACGAGACACTCGACCGAGTAAGACACACTCGACCGAGTGTAAGACACTCGATCGAGTAAGCCACACTCGACCGAGTGCTAACTCACTTGCCCGAGTTCGCAACAAACAGAACTCTAATAGTATACTCATGACAGCTACTCGATCGAGTACCCCATACTCGGCCGAGTAGCCTAAGACCATAAATCTGGTGTATTACATAAGCTCAGACATCCAAACCTGCTAAACACCTGCTCATCATTCCCCAAAGGATCACAACAGTTTTGGAAAACAACAAAGGGTTAGCAAACCATAGAATCAATCATAAACATCCATATCATATAGACCAATCCAATAATTTCCTGAATGATCAACCATCTCCAAATCTAAGAAATAGTGTCCGAACCGCATCCCGGACACGATTACACACTTCAGTGAGTAGCCCTGACAGGTTACCCATCAAAACAGGTAACTCACCCAGCCAGTGGTAGACCGCAACCTTGCCACCTAAAGCCCCACTCATCGCAACGAGTGAACCCAGATCATTAATGTGCACCTCGCCCTTATGACGGGAGCCACAAGGGTGAACATGGAGGTGAAGACCATCTCCCGGCAATGGCTCCACAATCAATATCATTTTTGTTAATAATATCACAATCATTCCACAACAATGATAATCACAAAATGACACAACTTATAATCAATCATATAGAAGAATTGAGTAGGGAAACCCTACCTGACTAGAACATCCGATCAATAAGGAAACAAAGGCGAGTTAGAACTGCTCCTCTACGAAATCCTCACCTAACATTCCTCCACAACAATAATAGCATAAAGATAAATCCCTAATTAACGCATTCCCCTTAATTACTCAGATTAGGGTTTAATTAATCTTAACAAAAGCAATCAAAACTGACTAGAGATGAGAGGTACTTGATAACGCAGTAAATCACAGAACAACGGGCTCCAAAAGCTTAACAATCCACACAAAAGATGGTAGAATATGATTAGGATGATTAAGGAAAAGAATGTAAATTTTTTAAGGTTTTAGAAACTGATTAACGAAGTGATTGGCGAAATATATAACTCCATTATAATTCTAATAAAACCTTAGAAATAACCCGAAGTAGACCACATACTCGGTTGAGTACGCGATACTCGATCGAGTACTACAACAAATTGCTCGAGTGACTCCTAGGCAGAAGCCTGACCAAACACCCAACAAACGTAGTCAGTCGAGTGAAGCATACTCGCGAGTACCTGACCTCCAGAACTGAGTAGTATTACAACAACCATCCTATTACCGAAATCCCCAATTAATTTAATCAAATAACAAAACCCCCAAATACCCCAATTTTTAGGGTAAGGAAAACAACAAAAGAGATTAACAGAATAGACCTTGACTCACAATATGAAATAGGCAAAGAAATGATGAAAGATGATGTTGAATCTTCAATCCCAAGCCAAATCTTCCTTAAAGATGATATGAAATGTTTAGAGAGAGTTTGAGGGAGTTAGAGAGTGTTTTAGAGTTTCTAAAAATGAAGAAGGAAACTGAACAAAGGTATATATAGTAAGGCCCAAAACACGAAACCCAATTCTCGCGATTCCGGGTCTGCACCGAGTCACTCAGTACTCGATCGAGTGCACCAGCTACTCGGCTTAGTTTCACCTAGTCATGCTCTTGGTTAAACCCAGACGTACTCAATCCATTCTCTTCGATCGAGTGAGCGCCACTCGATCGAGTACTCTGCTGTATTCGACTGAGTGAACATCTATAAAATTAGGGTTATTACATCCCAAATGTAGGGTTAGTCTTTAAATCAACCTAACAATATAAACTATGTAATTACTATATAATAAATGATTCACATGAATAATTAGAGTACTTACAATACAAGCAATTGGAATCTAGACTTGCTAGGAAGAAAACTCTAAATCTATTTGAACAATGGATCTCTTTTCTTTTCTCTCTAGATACTTATGAGGTTTTATGTAAAATTTTGGATAGAAGCAAAAAGATCTTAGATTTGATGATTATGAGGTATTTATAGTGTTTGGAGAGGCTTATATGAGTTTAGGAAAGAATATAATAAGATTCGAATAAGATCTCGAAATTGCGGAATTAAGAAAACACGCACTGCTAAAACCACGGATTGCTCGATCTAGCAACCCTGCCGTACTCGATCGAGCATACCTCTGCTCGATCGAGTTCTTCACTGTTCAATCAAGTTGAGCACTCAAAACACATCAGGGATTTTCTAAGCTTTCTCGTACACTTTTAACTGGATATTTGGGGTTGCCCGATCTAGCAACTAACCCATACTCGATTGAGCACCCTCTAGAAATAAGGATATCACACCACCACTCGTAATTAAGATGAAAAGGAAAAGGTGGTTGCAATACGCACTTAGAGATGTTTAGTTGAGAGTCTACATGAAAGAGAAATAGAAACAAAACCCCCCATTTCCTTTGTTGTTGTTTGTTTGCTCATTTTTCCTATTTCTCTTCCCCTCTGCATTCCTTCTTGTTACCTCAACGCCCTCTAACTTTATTCCCCCACCCCCTAGGGTATGGGCTTGCCTCTCCCCAACTTGAGTGCTACCAGATACCATCTGAATGAATCACCAGGCCGGTGACACCACCGGTAGCACTAACCTGTTGCACCACCAAGACTTATCGGTGCCTTCCCTCTGCCCACTTTTCGAGACACGTCCATCGTACGCCACCTTGCCGATGACAGGTGTAAATTCAAATTTCATGTTTTTTTGTGAATAACCCACAACTTGGATGAATGTCGTGACAATATTGTATAATTATTGGTTTAATGTTTATGGTACTTGAGGTTGATCTGTTATTTCTTCATTTGGTATGGTATTTCAAAGATTTTGACGAAGGAGGGATGACAGGGGCGCCACTGTTAGTGGCGGTGGTTGGTTGGATGGTGGTACTTGTGGGTGTTAAGGAGGGTCAATCCTCTTTATTGTACTATGGTCTTAATAAGTTTATATGGCCTCTTTTGATTCCCTTTTAATTAAAATCAAACTGTTACGAAATATATTTAGATATTATATGGATGTCCATATATTACTATATCTTTAGGAGATATTCTATTACCTAAAAATAATGTACTCTTGTACTATATATACCCCTTCCTATGAATAAAACTGACTACTTTTTTTTGTCTCTTTATTCTCTCTATAACTCACTATTATTCATTAAACGTTATCAGCACGAGTCTCTAACCCTAATTTTTTTTAGTCGACGATTCTAACCTATTGAACAAATTATTATGGGAGCTAGACATGAAGATGTATGCCTCACGAATAATGCAACTACGGACACAATTCTTAAAAACAAGAAGTATTTTATTTGTCTCAAGGAGCAAAAGACAAATGTTTGTACAATTGCTGGCAGTACAAAATTAATTAAATGCTCAGGAAGAGCTAATATTTTATTGCCTAATGGAACAAATATTGAAATTCAGGAGGCTTTGTACTTTTCTATGTCAAAAAGAAATTTTCTGAGTTTTAATGATATCCGCAGAAATGGATTTCATGTTGAGACAACAAATGAGAAAGGGGTTGAATACGTATATATCACACGTTTAAATTTGAACAAGAAAAGTGTGTTGGAAAAATTACAAGCGTTGTCTTTTGGATTGTATTATATGAAAATTTGTGTAGTAGAATCTCATGCACTAGTAAACTAAAAGTTTACAGATAAAAACAACTTTATTGTTTGGCATGTCTGGTTTAGCCATCCCGGATCATTAATGGTGTGAAAAATCATTGAAAATTTATATGGACATTTAATGGAAAATCAGAAGATTTCTCAAACTAGTGAGTTTTCATGTGCCGCTTGTTCACAAGGCAAATTGATTATTAGGCCATAACCTACAAAGATATGGAATGAATCCCTTAAATTTATGTAAAGGATACGAGGTGATAGTTATGGACCTATTCATCCACCAAGTGGACCATTTCAATAATTTATGGTATTAATTGATGCATCAACTAGATGGTCACATGTGTCCTTGTTGTCAACTTGCAACCTGGCGTTTGCGAGATTACTAGCTCAATTGATAAAATTAAGAGCTCACTTTCTAGATTATCCCGTTAAGACTATCCGTTTTGACAACGCTGGTGAATTTATTTCACAAAATTTTAATGATTATTGTATGTCTATTGGGATAAGTGTTTAACATCTTGTAGCACATGTTCACACTCAGAATGGTCTTGCTGAGTCTCTAATAAAACGCATCTAATTAATTGCGAGACCTATGCCTATGAGGTCTAAATTGTGTATTTCGGCATGGGGGCATGTTGTTTTACATGCAGCAGCACTAATTCGCATGCATCAGGCCAACAAGTTATCATAAATCATCTCCCCCAAAGTTGGTTTATGGTCACGAACCAAATGTTTTTCATCTAAGAATTTTTGGTTGTGGTGTATATGTTCTAATTAGTCCACCACAACGTACAAATATGGAACCCTAAATAATGTTGGGAATATATGTTGGGTTCGAATCTCCGTCAATTATTAAATATTTAGAGCTGTCTATAGGAGATTTATTTACAGCACGTTTTGCTGATTGTCATTTTGATGAATCACTTTTCTCAACATTAGGGGGAGAAAATAAACAACTGGTAAAAGAGATAAGTTAGAGTAAATTATAATTATCTCATTTAGATCCTCGCACTAAACAATGTGAACTTGAAATTCAAAGGATAATTCATTTAAAACAATTGCCAAATCAACTGCAGGATGCCTTTACTAATCTAAAAGGTGTGATAAAATCTCATATACCAGCTGTAAATGCTCCAGCTAAAATTAATGTCCATGAAGGACTTTTACTTGAAAATGAGTCTAAGGCACGCATCAAGCGTGCTAGACCTATTGGTTCCAAGGATAAAAATCCTCGAAAACAAAAAAGGAGCAAACGTTGATGATGGAAGTGTTGAGGATAAGATAGCTTTTGAAATGCCCCTTGAAAACCTGGGAAGCATGACTGATAATATTAATCTAGAAAGGATTCAGGTACCTGAAAATATTGATTATGAAGAGATCTCGATAATTATGTCATGTCCAGACAAACATGGAACCGGAAAAAAAGCTGACGTCGATGATGGTGTTTTTACATTTAATATAGTGTTTTATATCATGCATGAAAATGAGGATCATGAACCAAAGTCTGTTGATCAGTCCAGACGTAGAACTGATTGGCCAGAATGGAAAGATACTACTGAGGCAGAATTAAAATCACTGGTTAAATGAGAAGTATTTGGGCCAGTAATTCGCACACCCAGTGGACTAAAACCAGTGGGTTAGAAATAGGTGTTTGTGCGAAAAAGAAATGAAAAAGGTGAAATAGTTAGATATAAGCCTCGTTTAATTGTACAAGGATTTTCACAAAGACCTGGTATTGATTATGAAGAGACATATTCGCTTGTAATGGATGAAACTACTTTTCGGTACCAGATTAGCTTGGCTATGAGGGAGGGACTTAAGTTATGTCTTATGGACGTTGTCACAACTTATTTGTATGACTCACTTGATAATGAAATTTACATGAAACTCCCTAAAGGTTTAAAGCTACCGGACACATTAAAATCAAGTCCACGGGAGAAATATTCAATCAAATTAAACAGGACTTTGTATGGTTTGAAACAGTCCAGGCGTTTGTGGTATAACCGTCTAAGTGAATATTTGTTAAAAGAAGGTTATAAAAATGACCCTATTTGTCCGTGCCTATTCATAAAGAGGTCAAAATAAGGATTTGTGATTATTGTCGTTTATGTTGATGATCGGAATATTGTTGGAACTACTGAAAAAATTCCAAAAGCTATTGAATGTTTGAAGAAAGAATTTGAGATGAAAGATTTAAGAAAGACAAAATCTTGTCTTGGCCTGCATATTGAACATCTTGACAATGGAATTTTGTTACATTAAGGGACCTATATCTATTTAGTGCTAAAATAGTTTAAAATGGATAAAGCACATCCGTTAAATACTCCTATGGTTGTAAGAACACTTGATGTGAAGAACGACCCGTTTCGACCTTGAGAAGAAAATGAGAAAGTCCTTGGTCCTGAAGTACATATTTGAGTGCTATTGGAACTTTAATGTATCTTGCTAGTCATACACGACCCGATATATCATTTTCAGTAAACCTCTTAGCAAGATATAGCTCTTCTCCAACTCAAAGGCATTGGAATGGAGACAAACATTTACTTCGATATCTTTGAGGTATCTTTGATATTGGTTTATATTATTCTAATAAATGCAAACTAGAGTTAGTTGGTTTTGCAGATACAGGTTATATTTATGACCCACATAATGGTTGCTCGCAAACTGACTATGTATTTACATGTGGTAATACTCCCATCTCATGGCGCTCTTTGGAGTAAACTATAGCCGCCACTTTTTCAAATCATGCCGAGTTGTTAGCAATTCACGAAGCTAGTCGAGAATGTGTATGGTTGAGATCAGTTATTCATCATATTGAAGGATCATGCGATCTATCTCCAAGAAATAAGTCACCAACTATTTTTCATGAAGATAATAGTGCGTGTATCGCTCAACTCAAGACAGGATTCATCAAGGGTGATAGAACGAAGCATATTTTGCCGAAATTCTTTTTTACTCATAATTTTCAAAAAGATGGTGTCATGTTCAACAAATCCTCTTTAGTGAAAATCTCGTTGATATTTTTACCAAGGCACTTCCGAGAAAGACATTTGAGAAGCTAACCAATCAACTTGAGTTTCGTCGTCTCAAGGATGTTTTGTTGAGGGGGAGTAAATACGCGTTGCACTCTTTTTTCCTTAGCCATGATTTTGTCCCACCGGGTTTTCCAAGTAAGGTTTATAACGAGGCAACACCTAGTACGTATTACGGAGATTGTTGTACTCTTTTCTTTTATTAGATTTTTTGTCCCTTAGGGTTTTTTTCTAGTAGAGGTTTTTGACGAGGCATTTTCTCCGATGATGGACATTCAAAGGGGAGTGTTACGAAATATCTTTAGATATTATATGGATGTCCATATATTACCATATCTTTAGGAGATATTCTGTTACCTAAAAACAATGTACTCTTGTACTATATATACCCCTTCCTATGAATGAAACTTTCTATTCTTCTTAGATAGTCTGTATATTCTCATTATAACTCACTATTATTCATGACACAAACAAGTTTCTGAATCAAAGGGTATTCATTTTCTTTCCTTACCTTTACCTTTTTTTTTCTTTTTTTTTTTCGTGTTTTCTTTCCCTTTCCCTTGTTTTAACCAAACGCCTCCGTATTTGTTGTAGTAATAATGTTACTCTTATACAATGAATCCCCTATCACTACTACAGATACAGCCTATAACAACGGGTAAATA
>VHZZ01040821.1:0-10245 GCA_009801015.1 Silene noctiflora
TGTCTAATGATATACATTGCCTCGGGAAACCGAGATGGTAGCACCTTTATACTCGAGGTGGCCTTGGTAAGGCACTTTGGAGTGTGGGGGTGTTATAGG
This sequence comes from Silene noctiflora, assembly GCA_009801015.1. Lineage (NCBI taxonomy): Eukaryota > Viridiplantae > Streptophyta > Magnoliopsida > Caryophyllales > Caryophyllaceae > Silene > Silene noctiflora. Next base: position 100 of record VHZZ01040821.1, read on the forward strand.
GCCCCTAAGACGAGAATAGTGAGGCTCTTCTCCATGATTAGCCGAAGGGAGGATCAACCTCCCGAGGCGATCACACAAGCACAGCTAGCATACACGCTGCAGACACACTATAGTACCGAATAGCACATCGAGCATACAAGCTTCTAGCACGCTAAACTACTGAATAGCACCACGAACATTCACTGCTTATGGCACGCAACAGTACTTAATTATCATTCTCAATCCATAATACAATATGAAACGGTGTTAAATTACTTATTTTCGACCCTTTATTTACCCTATTTTACGAGTCTTTAGCCCTGATCATGGCGATTTTAGGTGCTTATTCTTTCCTACACGTTATTTTGCTCTTTCATGACAGTTTGTAGGTAATTAACCATTAGCGGCTGCTTTTTCCTCGTTTTGAGTGCAAAAGGAGGATTTATGAGCACCCGTGTATTCCATTTTATACAAATTATCGGCACACCATACTACTGAATAGAACGACGAGCATACAAGCTTCTGGCATGCTACACTACTGAATAACACGACGAACATTCACTGCTTATGGCACGCTACAATACTTAATCATCATTCACAATCCATAATACAATATGATACGGTCTTAAATTACCTATTTTCCGACCCCTTATTTACCATATTTCCCAAGTCTTTTTGTAACACCCTTTCTAAGCAAGGCTGCTATCATCCCGGTTTCCCGAGGAAGTGCGTCAAAACTCCAATTCAGAAACATTTATTAAAGGCCTAGTTTTTAGTGATTAATACAATATGAATGATATGATGTGAATGATACATTATACAAGACTGGATTACAACAATGATACTAATACTACTACTCAACTAACTCCGACCGCCAATGCTCGTCCTGGATCCCACATGTCCACACAACCAACCTGCATTAGCTGCTCCCCAATATGACCGGAAATGTCATATGGATCATCACAGCTTTGAAAACACAAAGGGTCAGTCTCAATAATATAAATGCTCACAATATGCAATAATAATGCAACCCTCACAATGCATCATAAATTTGAGCCCTCGACTCAACAAGCCACCAAATATCCACACTACAACCACCACCCCTACACATCACCACCGGACTGCAGCCTGTGATTAGCCGGAACTCAGTCCGTTAACAGTTGGGTCAAAGCCCGTGAATATGGGTCCGAGGATGATCAGGTACCCTTGCCGGATTCGTAATCATAATACGAGATCCGTGAACCACAGACCATCAACGTGCATGTCCTCCTGAGTGGAGATTTCAAGGAGCGATCCAGGTGTGAGTACCAAATTGTCCCACTCACCCAACCATCACTTGTAACACCCCCATTTACCAAAGAGCCTTTAGCTAGACCTTCCCCAGTAAATAAGAGATCTACCAATCTCAGTTGTCCGAGGTAATATATATCATTAGACAATAAAAGACCATTTTAATAAGTTATTGCAAAAGATCCTCAAAGGAAATATAACTGATATACAAATCAGATATTTACTAAATGAAATACAAACGGTGGAACATAACTATCATCATATCTAACTGGACTCAATATCGCCAGGTACTCTCCAACGGTCCTAAAAGACACTCCATGCCATCACAGACACACCTGAAAAGTCTCACTGCTCACCATTTGCCAGCAATATCAAATGGATCACCGCAGACACAGACAGAGAAGAACAACAACCAAACAAACACCACCCAAGGTCAGCAACAGTAAATACTATTAACCACAAGTTATTTACAAACAGGCAAACAGATTAAAAAACACATAAGCAGCTCCAACCTCCAATATAACTTGTGTCCGAACCGCAGCGCGGACACCACATGTGAGTTGGCATTTCCCAATAACAAATGTTCCTCATTTGTTTATATTTTAAGCTCTATAAATAACTCTCATAATACACACATAAAGGGTGATTTTTAAGACAAAAATGACCACAAAAAAGGCCCCTTTGGCCGGTTCATATAAGGAAGAAAAAGACCCAATTTCTTCATCTTTTTCATCCAATTTTTTTATCAAACTGTTGATTAAAAAACTCATCTCAAATTCACACAATAATAATATACATCTACTAATATTATTAAGGTAATAATATTACATATTATACAAGGAAATCATACATATTACCTAATTAGTAATTTTAGGATTATTTTGGGATAATCTTGGGTGCAACCTAATGAGATCTTCTACATTGGAGACTAAGGTTGGAGGATCATCCTAAGCTTGTAGATTGTTCATTAAGACTATAATAGTTGTAGTTCTTAAAGCTTTGACACCATTGTGAGGAATTTCTTCTTTATCTCATTCTTGTTTTGTTTGCATGCATGTGTATTAAGACCTCTTAAACTAAATTAACAAGTAATTTAATATGTCATTAGAGTTGTCTAATGAGGTTCTTAACCTAACAAGGCCAACCGGCTTCGAGCGACAGCTGTCGAGGCGCTCTCGAGTGGCTCTGGAGGGCACGGAGGACAGGTATGAACCTTTCCTTCTTTTAGCAGAAATCTGAATTTCGTTGAAGCTTTATCTTTGCATTTTGTCAATCACTGTTCACTTTTGTTTTGTAGAGGGAGCGTAAGATGGATCTCGAGTTAGAGAGGTCACGTGAGGAGAAGGCCCGCCTGGAGAAAGAGTTGGAGGTTCATGACGCTGACATCGCCATTTTGGAGGCGAGAGTTGACGACCTTAGGAAGCGTCTAGCCGAGCAACGTCGCGACTAGTCTTTTGTTTTGTACATTTTACATTTGTTTCTATTTCGTTCTCAGGCATGAGCTCGAGTCTTGTATATATTTTGTACATTTTGGTATGTATATAAAGGCATGCGTGCCTTTGCTACTATTGGGTGTATCTGTTGAGACTCGTACCTTCAGGTTAGCTTGGAAACATGTTTGGCATATCGACCACTTACGTCGAAATGCTGTCGAAACTCCCGTAGAAAAAAGAAATAAATAAAAATGAAGAACAAACACATAATATACATCAATTAATAAAAGAAAATAAGAAAACTTAATCAAGTCGAAACACGATTTTTTACAAAAAGTGTAGTAAAAGTGAGTGGACGCATGACTAAAGGACGGGAGTGCTTCCCCCTAAAAGAAAAAAAATGGGTAAGTTTGAAAATGTTGATTTGAAAATGTCGCAAAAAAAAGACTCGAAATGTTTGAAATAAAAAATCGAGATTAAATTTATGACGCTTGATATAAAAATCAACGACTTGACCGGTTTTGGAGTGCTTCTCCCTAAAAGAAATAAAAAAGAAATGGGTAAGTGTGAAGGAATGGCGAAATGGTGCTGCCTCGAAATGCGAACCCGTCTCGAAACCGAAGTCTGTATAAAAATAGGAAATCCGAAAATTAGTAAGGATACTAAAGATTTCCGGAATATAATATGCTAAATTCCTATAGGAATAAGAAATAATAACTAAAACGGGATTATTAGGAAAGTCCTTTGCAGAAAACGGCAGGGAACATGCCCTAGGAGAGGCGCAGCAAGAGCTACGACACTTCCTGAAGGCGCAGCACGTGCTGCGTCATCTCTTTAGCTGATCTCTTCCTGAGTATATTTTAGGAAAGGCCGGATAGTATAAATAGAGACCTCAGGTAAGCCTATATTCACATAATTCTTCCTTCTATTATTCCGTAGCTTAGTATATACACAAAATAAACTCGAAAAAAAATCTCAAAATTATGGATGCTTTTGAATCCCGTCTCAAGGAGTGGACGAGCGAGTTCTCAAATGTTGAGAAGTATGACATGGCTGCCTTCAACATTGGTTCGATCATTAGCTTCAAGCAAGTAAAAGAGGTAAGACCCTTCTTAGATGCTTGTCTTGAATATTGGAATCTCGAACTTCATGTTTTTGCCTTTCCGAGAGGCGAAATATGTCTTCTTCGGGAGGAAATTGCAGCGGTTGGTGGATGGGATGTGGAAAACCTTCCTTTATTGCCCCTAGTGCTCAAGGGTATAAAAATAAATTTAAGAAACTTTTAGGATTGACCAAAGCTGAGGTGGACCGCCTTGTGACGCTGAAAGGTGTGAGATTGTTCGATCTGGTTGATCGATTTATAGAAAGCGAGGACCCTACTATTTTATATGCTGCAAGGCGCAGGGCATTCGGATTTTGCCTTCTACATTGATTTTTTTTGAGGGCCATGTTGATGCCGAGATGAGGGGAGATCCTCGCTTCCTGGGGATAATTGAACAAATGGAGCTGCGCAAGAGCCCAACTTGCTTGATGTTGGGAGAGACCATCTATAACACCCGCGAAATTCCCGCTTTGGAATTTATAAATTATTTTGCCATTTTATTTTTCTATTTACAAATTAAACTTTATTTTTATAAAAATAGTATTTTTAGGTAAGTAGGTAGGATTTGGGATCGTCTAGACCAAATGGGTCGTAGAAACGGATTCTACATCAATTTTGAGTGGAAACCGAGTTACTTTGGTAGTTGGGTCAAGTATGGTCATTTTGGGCCCTTTTAGGAACTCTTTTAGGTGGAAAACCCTTCCACTTCTCCTTCCTCATTCATAAAAATATTAAATTCCCTCATCCTCAATCTCCATTAAACACCATCTTCCTCTTGAAAGCTCAAACTTGCATAAGTCACTCATTTCTTCACCAAATCGTTCTATTTTTGCTCCATTCTTCCTCTTTTCTCGTTTTCCATCTTTCCAAGTAATAAAGTATAGTCCTTTCTCAACTTTTCTAAATTCCGTCTTTCTAGTGTTAAGACAATTGACTTAATTTCTTTGAATTTGTTGTTTAGGAAGCAACCTTGAGGACCCGGACGCGTATTGCTACGAGATTGACGAGACTTTAGAAGACTAGAAGTGCAAGAAGGTAACGGTGACAGGTTACTCGATATTACACCCATTTTATGTGTTTTACATGTGAAAAATTTAGTCTTTATGTGATTAAAGGTGATAACTTTACATGTTTGATATGTTCCTTGTTTGTTTGTTTGTTCAATAAATGGTTCTATTTGTGTTTGTTGAGCAATTTTTAGTATGAAATCACATGCCTTGTCACATGAATAGAGTGGATTAGTTCCATGTGTGGATTTTAAGGATGAATTGTGGTTCGTATTATGTTATTGTACTCTTTTATGTCATGAAATTGATGAAGAGAAATGTTCTTATGAGAACAATTGAGAAAAAGCTAGTAACTTGAATATGTAAACAATTGGTTTAGAACAATTGGGTAAAGTTTGTTATTGTAATATGTAAACTATTGATTTTTGCTCAAATATATTTTCCATATCGAGTATACATGTGAAATTACTTGTTGTTTACATGTTCGTAGTCGATTGTATGCATTTGTGTTGAGTTGTATGAACCCGTTTTACAATTTGAGCTGGGCGCGGTGAGAACCGCACGGGACGAAAAGTTGGGCACGGTGCCTTGGTGCCTAAGTGAGTATGGCACGACAGAGCAAGGCACGACACGACAAGATTGGCGCGGTGCCTTGGTTCCTGCATGCGTTTGGCACGGTTCTTACCACGCCTTCAACAACTTTCTTCCTTTCTTTGTTTATGCACTATATTGACTAACACTATGCCATAGGCTTATATTGTGGACCTTAGGTGACCCTACTATCATGGTGTATGCTTATAAGTGACTCGGGTTTGGGTTGTTTATGTTTGTCTCGTGTTTTACACAACGAAACTCATTTGTTATCATTTGTTACACCTTATTCAAATGTCATGTGAATATGGACTATAATGTTTACTCATGATAGGTAATGACATTATGTGTTTCATATGTGAGTCCCCTTTGGTTTGTTTACGTTTCACCTTGTGTTTCGTAATACTCGACTCATTTGTTATCATTTGCTTACTTTTCATTCAAGTAACTTGTAATCAAGTTATGAATCATTTATTTATGTTTCAAATGTATAGAATGACATAAATTACTTCTCATTTGAGTTATTAATTGTCATGGATCGATAATTATCTCATTTCAAGTATGAACTGCTTGTGATAAATTGTTTCTTGTCTTGAGTCATTATTTTCATGGAAATGTCATTATGCTATTCATGCTTGCTTGATTTCTTTACGACTTTCTCGTGCCGTTCTGCCGAGACTTGGTTATCTCATTCTTGTTACGCTTCTTTCGTGCCGTTATACCGAATTTGGGTACTCGACTTCCGTTCAGTCGATCAAGTCTTGGATGCGTGCTGTTTTGCCGCATGTCGAATTAGGAAACATGTATCCCAAGAGTCTGGCCAGGTTTTGACTAGGACCGTATTATATTATCGTCGTCCTACCGGGTGGAATTGAGTCCATGAGTAGTAAATGTCTTGCATTCATTCAGATACTTACATATGTCATTGTCATGTGAATGAGTGACCGTATTTCTCTAGTAGTGTTCAACTGTATATTCATTTCTTGACGTCCTTTTAATATGATTATAAGTATGATCCATCTATGTCTTTGCTTCTTATTCATGTTGTTTATCTTTCATTATTCATATGCTTTGTTTATTTATGATCTTAATTAAGTTCATTTGGATGTAATATGGCTGGGAGAACCTTTAGTTACTCTCCACTGACTCTGGCATTCATTTTTAATGAATGACAGGTATCGGTTGGTGTTTTATGGGGTTGAGACTCGTGTGAGCTAGCAGGCATCGACAATTTAGATGCTTACCCTTTCTTAGCTTAATCTCACCTATCTTTAAACTTGTTATTCGTGAGATATCTTTTCCCCATTGACTTTTAGACTTGTGGTTTGTAAAAGCTTAACTTAATTTCGTTTTGGATTTGTTTATCGTTCATTTCTGAACCCACTTGCTTTTAAAACTAAAAAGTTTTCAAATGTCCATAATTTTCACTACGTATTACTCGCATTTCTTTATTGTCATATAGCAAGGGTTCACAGTTGGTATCAGAGCAATGATGCTCCCGACGCACACGCGTGTACCCCAACCTTAAAATTTAACTTGACCTCAAATAATGAATGAGAGACGGGTAGAATTAAGGACCTTAGTTGGTAGTCTAATTGTTTATGCTATTTGGTAGGTACTAACTTGTTTGATTTTGATGCCTTGAGAAGATGGTGTGACCAAGTCACGTTGACAACACGATCATGCAAGTTCTTGCTCAAGTCCTCCAAAATCAACAAAATGCCAACGTTGTTCCTCAAGAAGGAAACCATCAAGGAAGCTATGTTTGGGTTGCAAGACAACTTGCAAGGAACAAGGCTAGGACCTATGGTGGTGAAGTGGATCCTATTGAGCTATCGGAATGGTTTCGTGACATGGAGAAGAATTTCTCTCTTTATGATGTTCAAGAGAACGACAAGGTGACGCTAGCCTCTTATTTTCTTGTGAAGGAAGCCGATAGGTGGTGGACTTTGACCGGTGCCACCGTCACTCAAGACCCTACCTTTGATTGGATTAGCTTTAAGACCCTTGTGGAAACCCGCTTCTATCCTAAGGAGCTCAAGCAACAAAGATTGAAGGAATTCATGGACTTCAAGCAAGAAAGCCTATCCATTCAAGAGTACACCGACAAGTTCAATGACCTTGGTCACTATGCCTCTAAGTTCATGAAGGATGAAGAAGACCGTGTCTACTTCTACAAGAACAAGTTAAATCCCAAATTGGAAAGCATGGTGTGGAGAAACTCAACAACCTTTGAGGAAGTTTATTATAATGCTATTTGGACCGAATGCTCTTTGAAGGCCATTGAAGAAGATGCTAAGCCTCGTACCGCCCTAACTTCCATGGCAAGAAACCCTTTGTCCCCTCATCTTCATCAAACTATGCCAACAAGAAGAAATTTGTGCCAAGAGGACAAGTGTCAAGTGGACAAGCTCCCGAATCAAACAACAACAACTTTGAGAAGGCTCGCAAGTGCTTCAATTGTAGGTAAGATCTAAACCCAGGATTTGGATGCTATGGCAAGCTTTTAACTTGTTTTCATTGCAAGAAGCCCAGATATTGCTACAATAATTGCCCTGAGAGGAAATCAACTACTCCTACTCCAAATGCCAAGCCAAGAGGAACAATATTTTTCATGAGTCGAGCTGAAGCCTCCGCTCATCCCGATATCATTACGGGTATGTTCTCAATTCTTGATCATCCATGCCTTATTATACTGGCGCATCTTTATCGTTTATATCTTCCAATTTTTCGGAAAAGCTAGCCCTTGAGCCTATTCCTAGTGAGGATACTCCTATATCCTTACCCTCCGGATAGATTATTTCTTGTTCCCTCTCCTACTCCAATGTTCCTATATCTATTTCGGGAAGTATCTTTCCCGCTACCTTACTTTGTTTTCCTCTTGAGGATTTCGATATAATTTTGGGTATGGATTGGTTATCCAAGTACTATGCTAGATTTGAGCGTAGAGATCAAAAGATTTGTCTTAAGAGTTCGTTAGGTGCCCGTGTAACCTATAAGGCAACCCGTTCCCAAATGGGTGTGAGATTGATTTCTTCTTTGAAGTTGGTAAGTATGATAAGGAAAGGTTGCCAAGCCTACTTCTGTGTGGTGACCTCTACTACTACTTTGTTGCTAAAGCTTGAAGAAGTGCCTGTTGTTCGTGTGTTTGCCGATGTCTTCCCCGATGAGTTGCCCGGAATCCCTCCCGAGCGTGATGTGGAGTTCTCTATCGACCTTGTACCTGGAACCAGCCCCATTGCCAGAGCTCCCTACCCCATATCGCCAACCAAGTTGAAGGAGTTGAGGAAGAAAATTGATGATATGATTGAGAAAGGTTTTATCCCACCTAATGACTCACTTTGGGGTGCTCCAATTATCTTTGTGAAGAAGAAAGATGGATCTATGAGACTTTGTATCGACTACCGTGAGCTTAACCGTGTTTCTATCAAGAACAAGTATCCTCTACCAAGGATTGAAGATTTGTTTGATCAAATCAAAGGTGCTTCTACTTTTTCCAAGATTAATTTGAGATCCGGCTTTCATCAAATCCCCGTTCGTGAGGCTGATATACCTAAGACCGCCTTTAGCACGAAATATGGACATTTTGAGTTTAAAGTGATGCCCTTTGGATTGACCAATGCTCCCGCTATCTTCATGGACCAAATGAACCGTACTTTTAGTGAGTTCTTGGATAAGTGTGTTGTGGTCTTCATCGACGATATTCTCATATTTTCGAACTGCCGATAACCTTCGTACCATTTTGGAAGTTCTCCACCGTCAAAAGTGATTTGACAAGTTCTCTAAGTGTGAATTTTGGTTGTCCAAGGTATCTTTCCTTGGCCATGTGATATCTAAGGAAGGTGTTATGGTAGATCCCTCAAAGATTGAAGCCGTGGTTGAATGGAACGTCGTACCGACATTGGTGAAATCAAAAGTCTCTTGGGTTTTGTGGGTTACTAATGAAGAGTCTATAGATCCCAAATACTCAAGGGGGGGGGGGGGGGTGAATTGAGTATAAAAACTTTAGCCTATTTCTCGAAAATTAGGACCTAAAGAAAGAATGATTAATTGTTTCAAGTTTATTGATTAAACTTAAACGAATTTATCATATGATAATAATGAACGAAAGGAATGAACGAAAGAACGAAGAGGAACACACGATATTTTRAAGTGGTYCAGTTTCACAAATCGAAACCTACGTCCACTATTCTCGATTAATAAATTTAGTACCTTTCTACGGATTACAAATTTACTAATCTAACTCGTACAACTAACTCTAGTTGTAACTCACTTGAGTATCGTTAAATACTCGACTATCTTACGTTAATAAGAAAGGCTTTTGATTGTTCTTCTAATGTTCACTTRATGAACGAGTAAGAAACAAATTAAGCACTATAATCTTATAACGATATAGAAATAATTAAAACACGAMAAAGCACACGATCTTTTAAACAATAAAAACTTGTAAAATGATTTTGCTCAAAAATAATTTTTGCACGTTCAAAAATTTGCACGAAAAGATCTCTCTTCTGTTTGGTATGGCACGACTCCTTTTATAGTGAGGCCATGATCTAGGTTAAAATGAAAAATCCTAGATCCACAGAATAATACTAGAGAATAAAGATATTATTCTAGATAATATTCTATTATAAATCTTCCTAGTTAAGAAATGAATAATATCAAATGAGATCTGTAAAATATCTCAAAGGATATTGTTTCCTAATAACCCTAGATAAGATAAGAATCAAATAATAATTATTTG
>VHZZ01040914.1:0-10032 GCA_009801015.1 Silene noctiflora
AAATTCTTTTTGACCGGGAGTCGACGACTAAATCCCGCGCATCAATCTCCCAGTAACACGAGGCTCGTGTTGCTTTTATTCTTGCCTTGGTGTTGGGTAAGGGTGCGCACCACAATCCGGCAAAGTACCAGACCGTTACTCTGCTTCCCAAGAATGAGAATGCGGTGCAAGTGATTTTTCAGCCAATGTGAAGGAGGACAAATTTTGTTAAGAAAGTGCATGGAGAGAAAAGGTTACGGTTGGTGAAAATAGGGAGAAGATGGAAATGGCGTTTGCATCACCATTACTTTCAGTTCTACTGTTTCCGTGAGAGAACAACAGATAAGGAAAAAGCAATAAATTACCCAACGGTTCTATCTACATCCTGGTGATGATTTTTCCTCAAAGAAAAACTATTTTTATCTGAACTTCATGCACAAATCTCAAATGCGACAATGCGTACAATGATGCTGCGCTATTTCAAAGAATATCAAACTTAAGAGTTGAAGTAATATCCTCGCAACATCTCAATCATTTATTTACCTTTGCTTATGTAGTATGACTGCCATCATGAGATGTAACATTGCTAACAAATTTTCATCATCGTTCAATTTACTTTATGCCTGAAGCAAAGCGGCTAATACCGTATGACTCATCTTCCTTCTTCCTTCACCCTTGTATAGTTGGATACAATTAAGGACTGGAGTGCCAAAACATGTGAAGTAAATTTGATAACTGAAACACAAATTTGATGTTTGACAAAAATAGCTCAATATCATTCCTTGAAGAACCAAGTATATAAAAATCTCTTTCCAAAACAGCCCTACAGGCAAGAAACAAGACAAGCGCAAACAAACACACAAGGACACCATTAGCAAACCACCTAATGCATTCTCCTGATAAGCTCATTGATGAAGTTCTCCCTGTTTCCAGCATCACCACCTTCGACAAAGTGATTTCTCTTCTTTTTCAGACCGCCCAATGGAGCTGAAAGCTGGAATGGCCAGAGAAAGTTGTTAGCTTCCTTGAAGTGTGGTCCAACTGTGATGATCTCGTGGATCAAATCCTCCATGCAGATGATGCCATGCTTTCCAAGAACCTAGATAACACCGATATAGACAGTTAGTAAAAAGCAGAACCATATTTCCAAGCTGCAGTATATTAAACATGAAGTCTACCTCTAGCAGAAAAAGAAGAGGTCAGTAAATTACATAGAGCGTTAATTCATCAAATCAGATGTACAAAAAGGCACGCTAAGTCTTACCAATTCGCAATTCGCTCTTGTAGAATGTGTGATATGTATTTTCAGTAAGCAACATAATAGAATTCGCTTTTAACAATTCGCGATTCGTAGGGCACCAAGCGAATTCGGTAACCATGGATCTAGGAATAGTTCATACAAACCAGGCAAGAGTCAATCATATTGGGTTTGGATATGTTTCAAATGGTAGTTAATTTGGGTTTTGGATCATCTATGGGGTGAAATATTAGTATTTGTAATTCACTTAGAAGGAACAAGAAGCAAAGGCAATATTTGGTAGTTCATCAATATTGTCAACGACGAATAGCAACTAAGTATTTTTGGTAGTTCATCAATATTCTTTGTGAATCGGTTCAGGCAGGTCTAATCATAAGATTGTACTCCATAACGACGATGAAGGTACAAGATACAAACAACTGAAGTGTCGATTTGGAATACTGGACTCTTGATAAACTACTGTTTACATTATTCCTAGAGAACAATACAATTAACTTAAAACATATACCCAAGTTTGGGATTGTTCTCAGAAAAATGAAACAAATTTAAATTAAAAAAAGGGTATTCTCTAATCTTGATTTTACTAGCCGACAAGCCTCAAGTGTTAGCTTAAAGTTGTTTTTCCAGCTTGTTAGTTGTGATGCTAAAAAAAAAAAAAAAAAAAAAAAAAAAAAAAAAAAAAAAAACAGGATTTACACGCATTCAAGCTTAAGCTGGCAAGAAAGAAAATCACTAACAAATCTACAAGTCAAAACTGTAGGTTTACTGGGACAGTAACAAGAGCCATTAGAACTTTTATTTGAAATATATCAAATTGTTACTTCGTATATTATTGCATAAAAAGATTTATCAGGTAGCAACAGATTATGTACGTAAAAACAGTAAACTGGATCATGCAAGAACAGTAACCCAGAATCAACAAAGATACATGAAAGAAATGTAAAATGGACAGATAAATCAGCAATCCACAGTACAAAACCAACATCGCTAATGTGCATGCTTTTCATAAAAATGGAACAAATGATTAAATGAAGTAAACAATTCAGGACAGTATGAAGGGAAGAATTCAAGACAGTAAACAGTTACCTTCTCAACTATGGAATTATCTGTCAAAGGAATTCTCTGCTTGTCAACCTTCCCAAATCCTCTCTTGTAAATCAGCTCCTTGACACTCTTCAGATTAGGATACCTTCATATAAGATAGTGGCAATGTAAAATGAATGAACAATCAGAAACAACCTCCCCCAAAGTACACCAATAGCCAGAGTGAAAAATTACCCGTATGTAACATAGGGTTCAACCCTGTGCAACATGTTCAAAGTAGCTTTGTTGACCTTGAGAAAAACTCCATTGAAGATCTGCATTTAAGAGGGAATGTTAACAGCTCAACTTAGTACCAAAAATGAGGGGTGAAGAATCTTTTGCTTATAAACAATTGTGGCATACAATTTAGAGAAGGATGTTTCGAGTCCTTGGATTTGAAAAAATCACAAACTAAATGGGGTCACATGGCAACATGAGACTGATTGACATTATACCGTAATTACTTGTTGATTTCAACTATGACCAGTCTCTCAGGAAACTTTTTCTGTTCAAGTAATACCTGTCTCAAACGAAGGAGTTGCAAGATCGACCTTGTCTTGGGGTGCATCGCATTGATACTGAATGTAAAACAAAACATTGTCAGAGTTGACACACAGCAATGCAAATCAACAAAAAATCGCAGCTTAATGTAACAAATCACCAATACCTACCCTCTAATACGAACGATAAAAAGGAGCTTTGCCTCTGGCTCAACATAGAAACCACCCTTTAACTTAGCTTCCCTCCTCAAACTGATTGACAGCTTTTCCTGAGGATAACAAATCCAATTAGAAACCAAACAGCGCACACAACCATAAAAGAGGCATAGCAGACCCGCAAAAAACACAAACCTGTTCATCATATTCCTTGGCATATTGCTGAGCTCTCTTGTAGTAAAGCTTCCTGTTTTCACGAGACTTGGTCTTCTGCAGTTCCACTGCCTTCTTGTTTTCTAAAGCCCATTCCTCTTCCCTTTTCTGCTTCTTAAGTACAGACTCGGGAACGATGACTGCCTTGTTTGTCTCTTCAACCATTTCTGGCCACCATTAACATGTCATTAGTACAGCAACCAATACACTATCCCAGAAACTTCAAAAGTTCTTTAAACCACACCCGAAGTTTCATTTTAACACCCAAAAAAACATAATCTCATCATAGATACTAATAGATAAATTCTGACGAAAACAACTAGTATCCAATGAAATTTTCGATTTCTTTTTCTAGTTTACTCTATAACTACATTAGGAAGTCGCCCCTGCTAGAATTTATCGCCTCCTAACGTCAAATCCCAACTCCGCCACTACTTAGTATCTCGCTAATTATTAGTTGATAAACCTATACACTATAGACTAAACATCTTTATCACATTCTAACGAGTACCCTTCTACAAAAAGGAGACAAATCAACTATAACAAGATCAAAACTGCAGAAAAACATTGCACCACTCAACAAAATCTAAAACTAAAAAGTTTTATCAATTTCTCAACATTTCATTTTGTATTTTATCAATGGAAAGTTGGAAACAGACGAAATCAACAATAAAAAAAATCAGAAACAAAACATAAATACAACAAAAACATTAAACCCACAAATTTTGAGTCTATTAAGCAAATTGAAAAACAATAGACATAAACATTAATCATTGAATAAGAAAAACAAGATAAAATGAAAGAAATGAAGTGAGAAATGGAGAGAATAGAGAGACGAACTTTGGTATTGGGTGCGATGGATCTGAGAGAGTGTGGAAGAATGATGGTGATAAACAGAGAGGGGAGGCAGAAATGAAGAACCAACAATTAGGGTTTTGCAAGTTAACTCAACTTGGGGATTATATACTTCCTACGCTCCCGATTCTTTCTTTACATCTAACGCCTCACACACCAATTGTTTCATTAAGGGTATTTCCGTCTTTTCCATTCATATTTTTTTTACCCAAAAATAGCACTCGTATTCAGAACACGTACAATAGAGACAAGGATTTGATCATTTTAATTTTCCTTTCTCCCTGTCTAATTTTAACCCACCTCGTTTTCTCTATAACCCACTTTATTTTCTAACATCAACATTCTTTTCATAAAATTTCCTCTATATTTTCTCAAAATAGAGAGGATTCTCTTATAATTCCTCTCTACCATAAATTATTCTTATATTTTATAAATTAAAAAATAATTTGTTAATGCTCCACATGCAAAATAATAAGTGGATGCTTGTCACGAGGGTTAAAGTTCAACTTCCTCTAATTTTAGAGGAAGTTGTGATTTTCCTCTTAGTAAGAGGATGATCTATGTATGCTCTACAATAAAGAGGGTCTCCTCTTAGAAGAGAGAGAATGTTAAGAACATGGTCAATCCTCTATATTGTACATGCTTTTATACTACTTGTATCTTACTCGTTAGATACTTAGGTCTTGTTCTTTTGGACTTAATTTCAGCTCATTTAATTCAGTTTAGTTCAGTTCAGCTTCAAATTCAGTTTCATTCAGTTTATTTTAGTTCATCTCTTCAGAAATTCTCTTACTTCACTTCATTTCAACTTCATTTAGTTTAGTTCAACTCCACTAAATTTAATTCAGCTCTTTTTATCTAAGAAGAACACAAACTTACAGTACCATATCATACTCTTGTTGTGGTGGAGCAAACCGGATACGGTTGGTAAAACAACAACCATATCAGGTATATACAGTTTCTAAAATGCTCTATTTAAGAATCAGGGTATACGATTTTCAGGTACCCGGTTAACTCGGATATACGAAATCGGGTATTTGATTCTACGTTGTTCGAATGCGAATTAAATCAATAAAGTATGCACAACAAAGAAAATCAAACTTAATACAACATTTCTATCTGGAGCCAAAAGGTTGGGGCGGTCCAATGAATAAATTGTGTCTGTTTAAAGGGGTCTGATTAGAGTACTTTAATCCTCCTACATACTTCAATTGGAATTTGAGGAACATATGTAAGATTAGAAGGGTCTTTGAGAATGGTTATCATAAGGATGTTTGGCACAACAAGTCCAGGTATATACAATTGATGATGGGTATGGATGGCTAAAGGGACACCATCCAAAAGTCCAATGGTATTGCAGTATTTGGGGAAATTGGAATTATCTTAAACATTATTTTGTTGGGTGGTTGATCAATCACAAAGTCCTTAACAATAAAGAGAAATTGAAAAGAGTTGGTTTAAGTGCACTAGGAGCTGCATTTTATGTGAGTAGGGAGATGAGACTCGCAATCATTTATTTTCCTGATTGTGAGTATAGCAAGCAGATTATAGGAATGATTGAGAACTAGATCAAAATGAGATTATATGTGGGGGAGAATTACATGAAACTTACTACACTTAAAAGACAATGGATGTGGTGAGGAATGGTTTCTA
Organism: Silene noctiflora; assembly: GCA_009801015.1. Classification (NCBI taxonomy): domain Eukaryota; kingdom Viridiplantae; phylum Streptophyta; class Magnoliopsida; order Caryophyllales; family Caryophyllaceae; genus Silene; species Silene noctiflora. The sequence continues at coordinate 5,698 of VHZZ01040914.1, forward strand.
TTATTGAGTATGGATGCAGATGAACAATTATAGAGTAAAGAACAGTTTGGATGTGTCTAGCATTGTATTTAGGCGTATTTGGATAGAAGCAAAAAGTATAGTGGTAATGAAGATTACTAGATTAAGGGGTATCAGGGATCAAATATGGTTGCATAATTTGTTACTAATGTTGATGTATTTAGTTAAATGATGATTGGAGGAATTTGGCTTTGATGTAATTTGATTGTTATGCTTAATAGAAACTCATAATTTACCAAAAATACAATTAGAATATTTTTATTCGTTATAAGCTTCAATACAATTCTTGTTTTATGTAATCCAAGCAAGTAATTAAATTTATCTTTACAATGTATAAAGACGTTAACTAAAAAACAATATTTTTTGCATCAAATAATTGTATGAATTGATATAAGATGAATTTGTTTTAAAATTTTGGCTACAAAAATGGGTTGAAGTTCTGGTCAAAGTTAAGGGACGTAGTTGTTAGTTCACAATTTAAGGAGTTTTATTTCACGATTACCAAAATTAGGAAATCAATTACCACTTCCGCGCGTGTTTGTGTTACAACCATGTGATTCAATTTAATACTTGTAACTAGGTCTCATCAAATTTGGTCATAAATAATTTGTGTAACTTATTAGTTGTATAGTGTCGATGATTGTGTCATATTTTAGCTCTAAGTATTAGGATATTTAAATATTGATTAGACTCCAACCATCACAGGTTTTGGTGAGATGGTTTTCTCACATGATATCAAAGTCAGCGTGAGCAATATATAGGTCACAGGTTTAAATCCTAGGAGCCCCTGATATCTCACAAGTGAGTTACAGCACATGATATGGAGAGCATGTGTGCACTAACCACTCTTCAATCCCAAATGGCAATCGAGTGAGGAGGCGTATTAGGATATTAAAATATTGATTGGGTCTCAACCATCATTTTAAGGTTTATGAAAATAGCTCGTATTACGGTTCCTTTCCTTAAGCCATAAGGCCCTCGAACATTGACGCCACAACTGCTTCTCATGTCCGTACAAATCAGCCACCTCCCCCCACCAGCTTCCTCCTCAACGTACCTGCCCCCTTCATTCAACCTTGCGATTTGTCATCGCTTAGTTGCAATTGTAACACCCCAGCTCAAATTTAAGGTCGGGAGCAGTCACTCACGTACGGTAGCTTGCCAAGCCGTGTACATGGCCCACAGATTAACACGATCCCTTTCCAGCGCATTTTGTCCTCACTCATGCGCATCCCGGGAACCTTCCTAGGAGGTTACCCATCCTAAGACTACTCTCAGCCAAGCACTGTAATACCCCGATGTTTTAAGATCCGTACGAAAGCCTTGGGATGCGTGAGAGTCATACGAGAGTAAGTTTGGACCTTACACTAGACCAAGTAGAGCTTAGTCTAGACCTACTGAAGTTTGGAGACGGACCGAGTAAGCCTGTAGCAAGCCGAGTAGAGTGAACTCGGCCGAGTAGAGGGTCTACTCGACCGAGTGGAGTTGACTCGGCTGAGTGAGCAGTTCACTCGACCGAGTAGGTGGCACTCGGCCGAGTGAACCGCTCACTCGACCGAGTGGCACGGTCAGTACGCGGTAATAGCCCAATTCGTCCCTAACCCTAAATCATTTCTCATCTTCTCATTTTCTCTCTAAACTCTCTCATTTCTCTCTAAAATCCTTTCAAACATGTTCCTATGGGTTCTAATCTTGGATTGAAGATTAGCACACCTCCCTCACCATCCTTCCACCTTTGTAAGTAGATCTAATCATCCCTTTAACCCTAACTTTTGGAGTTTTTTGTATATTTCGGTAATTAGTGATTTTAATTAGTTTAATGAGTAATTAGTGAGTATTAATAAGGGGTTTTAGTTAGTATGTTAGCATAGGATGTATTATGATAATTATTATATGGTTATTGTAGGATGTGACGGTTTTATGAAACGAAATTGAGTTGGATTCGTGTAGCTTGTTGAAGAATGCTAAAAGGTAGGTTAATCCTACTCGGTTTCGATATTGTATATGGGTTTGTATGCATTTATCATTGTATGTCATGATATGAGCAGTTTTGCATTCACATGGTATTGGAGGTTGATGTTGAATTATGCATGAGTCGTAATTATGCTTCATATGACATTGATGAATTGAGGAATTGGTATTTATATCGTAATTGGGACCATATATCATGATGAGTCGGTAATTGGCATATGGGGTGATATCTTGCATTTATTGTGGTTGTCATGCATATTGTGTCACATATGTATTGTGGAGGTTGTTGGCGGTGTACGGTGGTGTTACTTGTTCTTTTGGAGACGTGAGGCGGTTGGGAGACCATCTTACGCTCGAGTCGCCTCTCGGAGCTTCCTCACGCCAAGGGGGATGTGCACATTAATGGCTTGAGTCATGGAGGGACGCGTGAGGTTGAGTCACGTTGTCTGGCAGGAGATCTGAGTCGCTCTCGGGCCCGGTACCACCGGCGTGTCCAGAGTACCATGTTACGGGCTGCGGTCCAGGTTATGGGTACGTCTGGGTGTGTCCCGGTACCAGTGGGTAATGGGTACGTCTGGGTGTGTCCCGATACCAGTGGGTTGTGGGTACGTCTGGGTGTGTCCCGGTACCGGAGTGGTGGAGTTGGAGATGGTGTCTCATGCATTGAGTCATGACATTGCATAGTTATATTTTATTGAGCGTGTCTTATATGTTTATATTATCGAAACTGACCGTTTGTGGCTAAGTGTAAATTGTCACCTATTTCCGGGGTGGTCTGTGTCGATCCATATGATATTTCCGATCATATGGGGAGCAGGTTAAATTCAGGTTTATATTGCATACGGGACATGAGGTCGCGCTTAGACCTGGCAAAAGTAACCCGATCCGATTGACCCGACCCGAAAAGGCTGGCCCGAGACCCGAAATGACCCGAACTACATCACCCGAATGTGACCCGAAAACCCGAACAGACCCGACCCGACCCGAACATGACCCGAGCTCTTGACCCGTAACTGACCCGATCTGAAAATGACCCGGTTCTGAAACCACCCAACCCGAAAATGACCCGACAAAACATAACTCTAATTGAACATAAAAGACTTGTAATGACTTTTTCTCTCTTATTCATTGACCCGAAAATGACCCGACCCAAAATAACCCGACCCGGTTACCCGAAACTGACCCGACGAACAAACCCGAAATAGACTCGAAACCCGAAATGACCCGAGGTGACCCGAATTAACCCGAAATTAATGAAAGACCCGAACTGATCCGAACTGATCCGACCTGAACTGGCCCGACCCGAACCCGACCCGTTGACCCGATTTGCCAGGTCTAGCCGCGCTACGAGATGGAGTCGAGTTAGTAGAGGTTGTAATTAGACGAGTTGTATTTATTATTCATGTCTGTTGTAATCACTAAACAGTAATTATAAATAAAATATTCTTTTAATTAGAGTTTTGAAACACTACCTCGGGCAACCGAGCTAGTAACGTTTCGATCTTGGCCGGATAATCGGGGTGTTACAAAGTGGTATCAGAGCGACGATTTTGGAACCTAAACAAATGAATCAAATGAATTTAGGAGTGTCTAATAAAATGAACCCGACTTGAGTTTGATAGGAGATCTGTTTTGGGTGAGTAGGCGCCCTCACGCCAAAACTAGTGTCTATTGTCTTGGTTGGTCACCGTGTGGTTGGGTATTCGTATGAGAACGTTATGTGAATTTGGTATAGTTGCTTATATGTTGTGGTGAATGATGCATGTTATAGCATGTGGTTGTTTGTGACATGTAATGTGACAAATTGTGAAAGTTGAATGAAAGAATCATGAATATTACATGTGTTTCAAGGAATAGTGGTGTGTATATGCATGAATGAGGGCACGAGTCCCGAATTTTGACATGTGAATATCGTACGAATGTTTGGATTGTTAGTGTTACCGTAGAGTAAGGATAATAATGATAGCCGTAAGAATGCATGTATGTAAGTGCGAAGGTAATATGTTGTGAACGGCCAGTATGATGCCGTATAAGCTAACCCGGGGCAAGTCACCACTAGTCGGTGGACTCCCGAACCTCTTATTGTGTTGCAGGGAAACTTTGTTGAGTGATAGTTAAAAAATTTCGGCCTTACAGTGGCACTCAACCGAGTGGGAGGAACCACTCGACCGAGTGAAGTTGCCACTCGACCGAGTGGACAATCCAGTACCAATAGTTCAGTACTGATAAGTGATTAATTTATATATTTTTGCCCCTCATATTAGCTCCATTTCTCATGTCATTTTAGCACTTTGTTTAGTGTTTTTGAGCTAATATCGTGTTTTAGTTGCTTTGTATGCTTTTAAC
>VHZZ01040941.1:2690-14765 GCA_009801015.1 Silene noctiflora
ATCTCGTGTTTGATCAATTGTTATCCGCATAAATTTAGGATTTTTTGGGTTATTGACAGAGGATGAAATGAGAGGGAAGAGGAGCTCGTTTTTTTATTACTTTTGATGCTAGGCTTTGTTTTAATTTTAGTTTAATCTCAGCCATCTATTTCCTCTAATCTAATGGCTGAGATTTGTGAGCACAGACTCACCATAAGAACCAGACTCACGGAACCCGCCTATATATATATATATTGATATTGATATGCCTCGACCAGATTTGTATCCAAGTGCCATTTGCACGCAACAACTATTGTGTAGATATTACTGGTCGATCAGCATACCGATTGACTACCATTCAAAGGTTTCATTTAGACCAATATTTGTTTCAATTTTAATATCAAAACACGTCATGGCCTACTCATGTATAAGTTTCTTTGAACTCTCTTCGTTATTCTTACAGTACTATTTTCTAAAAAACTATGTCACCTTTGACACTTCACTTTTGCTGCGTGTTGCGTGTATGGCATTCCGACACGATATGACACACACGGCACCGCAGCTCATCATTTTAGTCCAAAAGCATGATCCTTTTCCACGAGCTAATTGTGGCCGGTACTCAATACCGTCACTTGCTACATTTGCAGTCGAGTTAGACTTAGAGTAACATAGCATAAAACTTTTGTTCTTGCACCATTGTTGATGGACCTTCAATTTTTGGCGCTTAATTTTTTTGGATGCTGCACAGCCTGCACTAGTTCTTCGAAAGTCTTACCATTTTGGTGTTTCGTGCAAAAGTTTAGGCTTGTATCCGTCAATGCCAGATAAACGACCATGATGGCATGATAACTTGGAATGTATCCTTCTGTTGGTAGTTTTATTCTTGAAATTGAAGAGATTTTTTATCCTTTCTCTTACAATTTTGTGCTGTTTTTGTTCCATTACCCCCTCCCGAATGACGAGCTCTTCCAATTTCCCCTCTTTTTTATGTGGCGTATTTGACTAATTTTTTTTAGAACATGCTCTGTTATTAATCTCGCCTGAAAAAGTGATCATCATGATTTTTGTTTGGTGTTGAGCACTAGTACAGTAGTACCCCCTTCATATAGCAAGGCAGTTCCCTTTGGAGTACTATCGGGTCAAATTAATGGGTACACCTCTCCAAACTTTGGTTTCTTTCATTCGCTAGTCATGAATCAAACTCTAACCACTTATTTTTAAAATGTGAGCTTTTAACACTAACACCTACCGCTGCCAAAAATACACCAACACCTACCGCTGCCAAAAAAACACCAACACCTACCAACTTTAATTTTTATCATTTGAATTCTATATACAAATGGAAACAGTTAAACGAGCTTGTAGCCTAAACGTACGAGTTGCAATGACATACAGTTTACAGTCACCATGAAGGTTCGTTCATCCGTGAAGAAGATGTGTGAGTACTGCAAGACTGTCAAACGTCGTGTCCGTGTCTACATTACATGTAGCGCCAATAAGAAGCATAAGCAGCGACAAGGTTACTCAACGAGTGCTTATGGACCCCCCCTCATTACTAAGTATGTAATTTTCTCGTCTGTTTTTTTTTTTTTTTTTTTTTTCTCACTGAGTGTGCATTACAGGAACTCCAGTTTTTTGTAATTTGGAGATGTTCATATGGTATATGACTCATTTCTCATTAGCCAGAACGTAACATACTACATTAATCAGGGGCGGACCAAAGAGTTAATTTTTGGTGTAGCAAAAAAATACGATGCTCGAAAACAGTCACGAATCACTTTTATGTATGCTTTATACAGAGAATATACTATTCTTTTAAATTTCGGTTCTTTGTTATTTCTTTCACGTAGAAACTTTGCAATTAGTTATCTTACTTGTARATTTATGATGTCTTAATAAAATTATATAAAACTAACTCAAACTCTAGTTACAAAACAATTGAGTTTATRAAAAAAAAAAGCAAAGAAACAATAACTAATAGAAAATCACTTACTAATCAATACAAATCGACTAATAAATGAGAAATGAGTGGTTACTGCATGAGACCGTCTCATACTGTAAAACGGTCCTATTATATAAAAGATAACTCATTTAAAAGCATCATAAAAATGAATAGATGTGTTAAAAAATGGATCGTCTTATACCATAAGACCGTTTTACTTTATTCCTTGAGAATTTGAAAAAACAACTAATAAGACAACAAAAATTTAGAGAGGTCGTTTGGAACTTGGAAGTATATATTAATGGAGTAAATGAGGTATTAATACGGTCATTAATGGTTATATTGCATGGGAATTGAGATTTAAATTAGATTTAGTGGAGAAGAATGATTACAGGAAATGTCATTTAATTACTAATTAATACATAATGTATTGTATAGCAAATCTCCATTTTTTCATTAATTTCTTGGGCTTTGGTGTAGCAATTGCTACACCATTGTTCTATTTGGGTCCGCCGCTGACATTAATACCCCCGTCTTTGCAATATTTTTGTTTATCAAGATGAAGGTTTGACTTTAATTTTAAAACAAAAATTGAAATTTGAGAACACTATGAAGTTTATATTATTAGATATATGGATAGAAATGTTTTTGTAGTGTATAATTTTATCATTCTTACCCATGTTTGGAAAGATATTAATGATTTAAGGGTGTCTTGAAATTTAAAACGGCTTATTAGAATTTACCTGGCGTGTTAAATAGAACTTTGGCTTCATGGGGCGGGTTTAGTAAGGTTATATTTTAAGAGATTGTCATGTTTGTTGCATATTCAGGTCCATGGATACAATATCACATCTAGAGAGGCCGATCAACTCAACTGCGCTCAGTGGGTTTATGTCTCTCGTGCCCAAAAGACGACAGCCTCCTGCAATATTCGGTTTGTGGAAGAACTCTATTTTCGACCTTCTGTTCAAGAAGGGTAACTAACATTTTGTGGTAAAGACTATTTCAGAGCAACCTGAAAAGATTTCTGAGAACGACATATTCGCATTTGTCACTTTCTCTATGTTTTGTAATCTTTTGTAGCCTCCCCTTTACTCTTCTGGTTATACCTTTTGAATACAGATTGGAGCCAGTCAATGCTCAATGATGTTATTGTAATAATTGTTTTTTTCTCATTATATTATATGTAGAATCAAAATTTCTACCAAATTTGATTAGATTTGGAGTTGCTGCCAAATTGTACGGAGTAGTTTTTATCATATTGCAGGCACGGAATTGTATTGAATACGAGGCTATGAGGTCAGTATATACATGGTAATGTAGGAAGTAAACATTTAACTCCTCAACGAAAGTGGGAGCTAGTTTAAGTGTTAAAGCTATTGAGCAGTTGTATTTGTATCATATTTGAAACCTGAGTTGGTCTTAGAACAAACCCGATATTAAACTATAATTCAATAAATCTTAATTCAATAAATCAGTGATAAGAGGTGAATAGGGGTTCGTGTCAACTAGAAAACTGGTGAAGTCCGTTCCTAGTTGAGAAAAATAAAAGGGGGGCTTGTAGAGATTTAACTTTAGAAATGTAATTTGCTAAATAAAGTTATTATAAACTCAAAATTGTTTAACTATTGATAATTAGTTAGGTCACGGAGGATGGTGGTTCCGGAAGACACAAGAATTTTTGTACAAATGGTAACTTATTAAGTGAAAAGTCAGTGCTTATATAAAGTCGGTTTATACTATTTATAAATATGAAAGTAGTAAAAGTGGAAGTAGTAAAAGTGGAGGAAGCATTTAGATAGAAGGCTATAATGTTGTTGTAGACATTGAAGACAACAAAGGACTTATCTCATCTTATCTAGTTATCCTAATTCCAAAAGGAATAATCTCATAATCTTAGAAAGTCAGAGGTCAGATAACCCTCTTTTAACTAATTACCATTATTCTGTTTAGCCTTAACTAATCAGCTCAAAAGCTTGTCATAAATAAAACTACAAAAAGAAATACTCATACTTATTGTATTAAGTAGCAAACCCCAATTGGCCTGGCCTACTCACTAATCCAAGTCTCCAATCATAAAAATACACTTTTATAATTGCATTATTTTCCATTTTTCACTCTTAATAATATCCTTTCAAACCCTAGAATTAGATTATTACTGTAATTCCACACCAAACATTCTATTCTAGTGAGCTGTTTTCTGGGTTTTTGGAGTCAATGACTGTCTATGATTCTTTCACTGCTTGGATCAACAGCTTCCTTGCTTGCATTGGGTAATCTTCTGCTAATTACCTTACTACTTTCACCTTCTTTCTACTTTCTATCTTTTTCATTACTAAAGTAATATTTATTATTTGGAAGCCGTCGACGCTTTCAAATGATGATTCATGTCGCTGACCCTTGTATCATTTTGTGACTATGGCTCTAATGTTGTTGTTATTAGCCTGTTGGATTATGCCCACAAATGATTCCTTGTTCTTTCTTGCTTATGTAGTTTTGTTTCTCAATAATCCATGGCTTTTCTTTTTCAATTGGGTATTTTTCTTGTCAAGGTTTTCCTTTTTTTTTTTTTTTTTTTGCCCCTTGAATACAATTATAGTATTGATGAAGAAGTAGATGTCCACGGAATTTAGCGTATCTGTCCGGGATTTATTACAAATCTTCAAACTAAATTGGGGATATCTTATTGAGAAATATTATGCAAACTTGAAAAAAAATCCTCCATCACTTAAATGTGTTTCCTTTAGAGCAGCCGACTTGGAAAGAAGCGGAAAACCATAGTTGTGAATGCAACATGACGGAGTATAGGAGATTAGGATGCTGATGGTGATCATAGCATTATATGAGGTGAGGTGAAGACTGGTGATGAACAGACATCCGTTGTTGGATTGTATGTTTGGTTAGGGGAAAGGGCGAGACTAATTTTCCGCCCTCCAAGCTAAATTCATATCCTAACAATATATGAAAGGATAGGAAGGCAAAGACTGTACCTCCCTTCCCCCTTGATTTTGTATCCAAACACGCTCTTAACCTTGTTTGGTTGGAAAGGCAGGGGAGGGGGAATGTTTACTTGGTTTGCTAAATTTGATTTGGTTAGAAAACCCAACCGAGTTATGTTACAATAAATTTCATTTGGTTACAGAGATGGAAAATCGATCCCCTCATTTCACTCCTCCATTTACCTCCAACCCAATTTTCTACCTAAACAATGAACATTCTCCCCTCATTTTCCCTCCAAAACACTCATTTTAAAACAAGGGGTTAGTATAGCATCCTTTCTAATTGCCATTGGTTTGGTAGGAGGTGTTATACATCAGATGTGTTCACCTGCTTTTATATTGGTCACTAAATTGACTAATTGATACACTTGGGTTCACCGATGTGATATTTTTTGTCCTGTCCGACTTCTACAACAACTAACTCGTCAGACTAGTCAAATTTGTTACCTGATGAGTTTAGACATTCTGATTCTCTCCTCGGAGTATATTTGATGTTCTAACACTGAGTTTATACCTAAATATTATTGGTACTAATTTTTATGTTGTTGCTTTAGGGTCCGTTTGGATTGAGTGAATTGGAGAGAAAGGGAGGGGAGAGAAGAGGAGGGATTCATTTTCCTTTGTTTGGATACAAAATATGGAAGGAGGGGAATGGAGGGGGAGTGAAATGAGGGGATTTAATTTCTCTCCTATTGAACAAACCATAATCTTTCCATGAGTGGCAAGATTTGGAAGGAAAACTTTGTTGGCCTCTCATCTCCCTCCTTCCTCCCCTTCCATTTCCATTATCCATAAGCATAATCCATCCATTCCCCCATCACCCTCCTTCCCCCCCTTCCATTTCCCTCTCATCATTTTTGTTATCCAAACAACCACAATTCACTCCACCTCCCCACCCCTCCCCTCACTCCACCTCCCCTCACTCCCCCTCCTCTCCCCTTCCCTCCTAAAACTGTATCCAAACAGACCCTTAGTATTCTGATGATATATTCTGTTGCATACATGTGGCTTATTTTCAAGTGGCCACTCAATGATACAACATCATTGCACCACTGCTCCGGACTCCCTAAATAGTAGGATAAGAGGGGATGCATGCAGCCTTGTGTTAATAACATTGAGAGGTGGTCTCTGTATAATCCTTTATGAAATTTGTGTTATGAATTATATCGGATGATTACTTCACAATAAAAAACAAACTCAACTAGTTCAGTGCGTCATTTTGCTTATTCCATCGTAATCTAAAAGGACTAAAACCAATGAAATGTGGCTTGTGAGTCTTTGGCTTGTTTGGAAATGAAAATGTTTTCACCTAATGATATACGTAAAAAATTAAGGCCTTATTAAATTGAATTGAGCGAGGCCGCCTAATATCCTTTCAATTATCTTATTCTCGTCCTACTGTATTGTCGTACTGACTTTTTGGAACTGCGTGGTCAGAAAATTTCAGTGTGTTAATGTTAAATTCATTTTAATTAGATGTCTATTAGGAAAATTAAGCATCGATGTGCACACACCTATTTTATTTCATTGATGGTATGCATTTGTACATATTCATTGATCTATTATGGGGCAGAGCAGTAGCTGTCTGGGCCGTGGTGCAAAACCTGCAGGTGCGCCTCCTAATAACGACGATCGATCAAAGGAACTGTATTCCCAGGGACAGGTTGTGGAGAAGCACAGTTTTTCAGAAGATTTTTGGGGTACCAGCGCTGGTGATTTAGATTATGTATTTGGAGTGTCACAGAGAAGCATTTCTTCTCTCAGCACATCTAATCTGAGTTTCCACTCTGATCTCATTGCTGCAAGCACAAACTCAAACAATGAATTTGTAAATCACGGCAAGTCAATTTTACTCCTTTCGAAATCTTTTGATTCCCTCGAGTACTTCCACATATTTTTGAGTTTTGTTTGAGATAGTCTCATAGTCTCATCTCACATGTGAGACCAGATCCTTATTTCCTCATTTTTTTTGTCAAAGAATTCATAACTCATAGGGGCAGTACAACAAGACCTCTTGGACAATTGTAGGGTTATGCACTTGGTTTCAAATGGGAAACCATCTCATATTTATATTGTGACATATCTAACATGTCGACTGATTCACTTACATCTCCCTCAGGTAGCACATTTTCACTCCATTATAGGAAGTAATAGTTGATTTTCTTTTTTTATTGGTAGGTCTTCGCCTATGGAATCAAAACCGTCTACAGTGGATTGGGGGTACAAAGACATCGAATGAAGCTCACCAAGCTCAAGGACACACTATCAGGTGCCCTATCTTTTAAAAACATCTCCTATCTACTAAAAGAATAGGTAAACTCATGATTTTCCCGCCAAAAAGCATATTCTTAAATAAGGAAGTTAATCACAATTAAATTCATTCACTAAATAAGGAATCCACTTATATATTATAATTATTTCATTAATATAACTTTTTATTAAAATATATCTTTTCATCAAATTATAATGTTTTCACTAAAGTTTTAAAATATTAATAAAATTTATACAAAACTATAAATTGTTAATTAACTATACTTTTAATTAAATATTCATAAAATTTATACAAAACTATAAATTGTTAAATATTTTATGGATGTTATTATTTGAGAAGGACTTGACTCATACTACATATCAAACAAAACTGTAAATCACTAATTTTTTTTTTTCGCGAAAAAAAAAAATTGAGATGAATTGAAATCATTTGTTTTAGGGTATAAAAAATATTTTCTTTAGATTAACTTTCAGCACATAACTAAATTAACTTAATCAATTTTAGCTTCAACAAACATACTGACGAGAAATACGAACAATTATTGACACTACTATATAAGTAATTTATTTAAAAATAAAACACTCTATATACCGTGCATTTATTGCACGGGATCTAAACTAGTATGATATCAAATACTTGTGTTATATGGTGGCTATTGTGGTTAACCCTCCCAAACTTAGAGTGGCCTCATCCTCCTCTTGTTTTTGTTCCCAAGAGTAATCTTAAACATTTGCTTAAAAACAGCAAGTTTTGGAGCAAAGGTTGTATATAGAACTATAGTTTCTTAATTGGTGTATGGGCCACGATCGTGGTAATGGCTGTGAATCATGGTAGGTAGTCTAGCCGTCTAGGTACTATGGTGCGATTTTATCTCTACTTATTATGCAAAGCATACAACCTTATATGTTTACTACTGATCAGATTAGTTATGTCGGCCTAGGATGGTTTGTATCAGTATTGATTGTATTGGTCATATGTTGGTTTTTAACGGTTTACGTACTTGTAAAGTATATGCGTTTTAGGTTGGTGAAGAGGGCCTTCACGTATCGGCACATACGAGTTTTTTATGGGCCGATATTTTATATTTCCATGTACACCTTTTGGCTTTTTCCAAGTATATATATTTAAGTTCATAGATTATCACTAGGCCACCTTTGCTCAAAGTGAAAAAGAGCTAGTCCATCAAAAACTAGTGATGATCATTGTAGCTATGACAGCCTATTTCTGGAAATGAATAGATATATTCCTAATATCTTCTCATTATGATTTTTTATGTGTTATGTAGTCTAAATGCTACTTATGACAGCATGCTTAGCTCCAAGGAGCGCTTCCGTCGTCCCATCCCATTGTCGGTAAGTTGTTTCCAGCCCAACGAGTCAATTCATTTCCCTATGGCTGCCAGTGGATATTTACTCTGGCATTATAAATGGCAGGAAATGGTGGAATTTTTAGTTGAAGTGTGGGAGCAAGAAGGGTTATATGACTGAAGACAATATAGATAGTAGTCGATAGTTTTTGTCTCTTAATACGTCAAGTGCGCTTGCTTCATCTACTGGCAGCAGTAAATATGAACACTGAGCCGTGTAACCCATGTATAGATAATAGATCAAGCACATTATTACTGATTAACACTAATGTAATTTGTGTGTGGCTGCATTAGTTTTCCTCTAGCATTGTACTCCACCTCACTAGAGAATGTGTGTAGTCTTTTCATCGTCTTTGTATTTCATACGGATTATTTTCCATTAAAGTTGACCAAATTGAACTCCGTGCTTCAAATTTTATTATTTTGTTCGTTGTATGTGACTGTGTTGTAACCCTGAATCTGAATTGCCCTGGGCTTACATTTTCAATCTCATAATGATTGTTCATTAATTATTGTGGTTAGAAGACATAACTGTAAGTCTGTAACACCTACATTTACTCACAGGCTTTAGCGATATTCTCAAGTAAATAAGGATGTTACCACGAGATAGTACATATCAAATGAACAAAAAGGATAATTTAGATAACTTTATTTAACTTCAAAAGAAGTGACCAATTACATATTTACATCAATACCAAATCCAAAAGTAAATAGCTAAAGATGGTTTCAATATCAAATCGTCTAACTAGTAATGCAATGAACTAAGTGATGACCTTGGGGATCAACTGGTCACCACCGTCGTACGACAGTAATGTCAAACTCTAGTCATTCTAGACATGGAATGCTAAGGGCGAGCGGGATTAGGTGTTCTAATAAGAGCTAGGCCTTACTCGACTTGTGCTCATAAAGTAAAACTCGAGCTCGAGCTTGAAAAAATTGTGCTCATTATCAAGCTTGCGAGCTTTAACAAGAGCTCGAGCCAAACTCGAGCTCAACTCTAGCCAAACTCGAGCTCAACTCTAGCCTATAAATAATTGTTGATTTTTTTTCTATCGATATTTTCAATAACAAGACTCAAAAATTTTATATACAAATACTGGAAAATTAATGAGACATTTTTTATATGTGTGATACAAATATATAACACAAATTCTCATTTGTGACGGGTCAAATAAAAGCTACTTGGGAAGATAAGGACAAGTCTTTTGTGATTACCTAGGCACTCTTACTTTTGTTTTATCTACCCATGTGGGTGATACTTGATCCGTCACAAGCTTGTGATGGATATACCCGTCACAATGGAGACTAATTGAATATATAATTATGACAAAATATTTTTATAAAATATGATTAATATTTTATTTAATTACACAAGTTCGAGCGACTCACGAGCTTTTTGAGCAGAGCCAACGTTAACACGGCTTGACTCGTTAAGCTCTCGAGGTGAGCCCGAGCCCAAGCCGAGCTTTGACCGAGGCGAGCTCGAGTTGCTCGCGAGCTGTCTCGTCTCATTAGCAGCCCTAATCCTAGCCAACCGTCACAACACATCCAAGCTAATCACTTGTCAGAACTCACTGCTCACCATTTGTCGGAAATATCAAATGGATCACCGCAGGTAGTGTGGACATGGGCCACCCGCGCATTGGAAGGTTTGAGGCGGCGATACTTCTCCCACGGAACTTTGTGTTGACAAAGCACGTCATGAGCTGTTACTGATTTGAAAGGCATTGAAACCGGTGAATGGTTTGAACAAGCCTGCATTTGTGGAGTCGCCACCAATTTTTGTGGATAATTGTATCCTTTCGCATACTTCGTATCATGTCAAGACACAAAGTAGTGACATGAACACTAAGAAATTCGTCGCCCTTAGCATTCCATGTCTAGAATGACTCTCGCGATGCCAATGAACACTGGTGTTCACAAATATCTGAGTAAGGGGTGAGGGTACATATTAGGAAGCTCTTATTAGAACACCTAATCCCGCTCGCCTCGATAGCAGCCTCTACTAATGATCAGGGAATGTCATTTATACTCGATATGTTATTCGTTTAAATGTATGCAATGCAACAAACAACGTTTTAATCCTAACATGTAAATTAGACTAAGTCGGTTAACACATAATTAACATACAATTAGGTCCAAGTGGATATTTACATTTATTACACGTGAAAAGGAAGCAACGAATGAATGAAATAAATTACAAAAGATGAACAATGAATCTATGCCACAAACACGTCGAAAAGGTTTGAGGAAAAAAGTAAAGGAAATAAAAAGATTAAACAGGTCGAAACAAGAGGTAATATGGATAATAGTTAATTATAAACTAATTAGAAATGCTACATCAAAATGAGACGAGTTCAGAGACAGAAGCCAACCAAGAACAGGCGCAGCACATGGTGCATCCTCTGGAAGAGGCGCATCGCCTTATGCGACTGTTCTCGAATTGGATTCTAACTGTGAAAGTCAGACCCGCGGGTTGTTATTGTTTGTTAGTTGATTTAGATGTGTTCATTGACATTAAACTCGAAATTGAAGTGGTTTATGTTGGTTATATACATACAAGACCGTCATAAGGTGAAAAAACATGTACAAAGGTCGAATTCTAATGGTTTGATATGGGAAAAATCGAACCATTGAGATCCGGGTTTGGATAAATAACAAAAAAACCCCAAAAATATCGAATTATAAGGGATTTAAGTCAAAAATAATGAAATAAAATAAATTAGGAAACTGGAAATTATAAAAGAAAGAAGAAAAAAAACGAAGAAAAGAGAACAGCTAGTACTCGAGGAAGAAGAAGAAGAGAAGCAACAGACTAGGTGCCTCTGGAAGAGGCGCAACAGATGCTGCTACTATTCCAGAAGGCGCATCTGCTGCTGCGATTCTTCTCGACAGTCTTTCCCCGCTGACTCGTCAAAAAGGTTTAAAAAACTATGATTTTGAAAGCAATTTTGAACGTGTTTGCGACATAGACTCCTACATAATTATACATAAAATAGAAATTGGGATTTTACACCCTCAGACTTACATGTTTACGAAGCGATATTGACTAATTCGATGTTAGAGATTGCTCGACTCGATGCAAAACAAAGATGCTCTCGAAAGAGGAAAGTAACAAGTTGATTAATATTGATTGAGTGTAGTGGTCAAGTTGGTCGGTCTATGCAAACGTGACTTGTACCTAGAATGATCTAGGCTTATGTGGCCGAGTAGATCAAGCACGTAGGCGTCAAAGCAAAAGCACGTGGTCTTAGAATGCAAAGAGAGAAGAGAAGGGGCGGACACTCGGGCGAAGAATATGTGAGCCGGAAGCCTCTATTTATACTAATCACGAGGTGAGATGTGACACCCCGCTATTTAAGACGCCAAAATATAACACAAGAGCGAATAAATGTAGCGGAAATACGGAATTTTTAAAAAAAATTTGGAGTCTAAAAGCGAAATGTCATAATACTACAAATGTGCGGAAAAGGAAGTACAAAATATAAGTTATACAATACGACAAAATAAAGAGTGT